>PVJO010007530.1:0-81242 GCA_004026905.1 Hystrix cristata
AAAAAATAGAGAATAGTTACAACTTTATCAGTATACTCTCTAGTTTTTTTGTCCACTTCTAATGGCAGCTCTATCTAATTGAAACAGATGGGAATGATCTTTCAGATTTTTGGGAATGTTTTGGGCCGTTGTTCATGGCTTACTCACTGTCTGTCCTGTTTCCTTTTAATCACTTTTGGTTTTTTTTGCCTCCTGTGAAAATGATTAAGATCAGATTGTGGAGGGACAGTGTATTACAGTGTATAAAATGGGGACGGGTACAGTGATTGTATTACAAGTGTGACTCATCAAAGCAAAAGGCTTTAGGAATCTGCAGTTTGATTGCCAAAGACGACAAAATCCGGTCAGCCTTTTAACTGATGAAAGCCAGGTTTTAGATTCTATTCAGTATTTTCCCTCAAAGTGTATAGCACGTGTTTTAAATGAAGAGATATTTTATACTCTTAAAATATATTGGATGATTATTTGGAAAGTGACCTATAAACTATCCCTTGTCACAAGGGCTAACAGTGTAACAAATAAGATACTGTTTGGAGGCTTATGTGGTGTATTTTTATCATCCTCAAATTTTTACTTTTTAGGAAACACTTTACTTTTGGCATTTTGAGACTGAAAGTAGGAAGTGTTGCTGTCTGGGGAAAATTGCTGGAGGAAAATTTGGCTCCCTCTGTACCTTAGACTGAGTATGTTACAAGGTAGTCTTAGATGGTGCCAATGTGAATCTTTTTTATTGGAGGCTGGCAGAGGTGATAAAATCACTTCTACTTTTTCCACTGGCCATAATTTTGTATGTGTTTAATGGAGCCTATTCCTCTAGTAATAGAGGTAAGGTTTGATTTATTTATAAGTGAATTTAATTGATTATAGCCCATGAATGTACTTTTTCAATATTTGAGTTTTTATGCTTACCTACAAAAAAATCAAAATAGATCAAAATGAAGTTAATACATCTTAAAACTTTTAGTATTTGTTTTAATAGGTGATATATTTACGTGATTCATAAAAAGGTATAAACAGTGAATAGTGTTTGATGTTATGATGGTTTTGGAAGGTTTGTTGGAACTTACAGCATTATAATGTTGGTACCAGATTTAAGTAAAGATCATCACCAGAGAGTGTCATTACTAATGGATGCTTGGGCCCCAAAGCTAATGTGCAAGGACACTGAGTTCTTACTACTAGTAACAACGTTCTGACCCTAAAGATGATGGTTCAGTGAGAGAATCATGACATGGTTCTCTCATCCTGCTGTCTTGAAAGAGACAACTGGCCACTTATATAAAACTTAGAAAAAAGGCCTCCTCCAAAGGGTGTCTGGTCATCTTCTATAAAGCTGTTAAGGGTAAGATTCTCTCTTATTTTTATTTTAGGATCTGTTCTGTCTCTTATCAAGAGTCTAGTAGATAAGGGTTAGTGAGAAAAGATTAGGAAAAAGGCAAAGTAAGATGCTCAGCACCCATTCTTCTGGCTAAGTTCCGTTCCTTCAGTCCTTGTATGCATTTGAGCACAGGAACCTGGTCATTGAATCTCTGTATTCTTGTAATGTGTTGTGGAGACACTTGCATTCTTGGCTTCTATTTTGGCAGTCATTTTATGCAACTGCTTTATGAAAGCTATATTTCCTGTTTTATTCTTCTTTCTGGACTCATAAAAGTAGGAACTGTCATTGAAATTTTTTTAAAGTGTGGTGGTTGCAACTTAATTGCTAGTATGAGTTTTTAAAAGTGAATGATAATGATCTTAACATCATGTGATAATTTAGTCATTATTGATTAAAATTATTTCTTTTCTTGAAAACAAGCTCACAACATTGGATGTTGCAGACAATAAAATTGAATTTATAGGGGCTGGGGATTTAGTTCACTGGTTAGAGTGTTTCTCACATGCTGAGTTCAATTCCCCAGCACCAAAAAAAAAAAAAAAAATCATAAAAAATAAGTTTTTAAAGAAGGGTCACAAAGCAGGACTCGATTCCTGATTTGTAGTGTAAGTGAGCATGAAAGGCTCAATTAAGGGATTTATTGGTATTAGTTTAAAAAGGCTTATGTATTATTTTGTGAAATTCTTTCTCCATGTAGATGAAATGCCTACCTTAGTTCCTACAATTGTCACTGTTTCCCTTAATTGAAAGATACAAAAGTTCTTATTTGTGGTTGATCTTAAGATTTCAGAGCTACTTGCACATTATACATATGAACCAAACTTATACTCTACTAATAAACTGTAATATGCAAATATAAACATTTTCCTATAGGTCAGAAACAGTTTTGAAGACAGTGACATTAACTATTTAATGGAAGACTGTTCGGTTAGTTTTAATCATAGAAGCTTTACATTTGCTTAGATAGTCTTGTATGTGGTATATACATATTAATTATGTCTTTTCCTTGTCCTGTGACTCAAACTCTTTTTATATCTAAGGCACAGGACAAAGTTAGCCTTAGTTATACATAGTTTATAATTAGAGATATATCTGAAGATTGACGTATAAAGACATTCACTGTGGCAATATTGTAGTGATTCATATTAAATTGAAATATCTTACGTGCTCAAAATGTAATGTTTGAAATATTATGTATCTAAATATTGCATTATTATGTAGGTGGGCATTAAAATAATTTTTGTAAATATTTAATGACTTTGAAAATGTATTGCTATAGTAATACAAAACTCGACAAAAGGCATATAAGTAGCTTGACTCAAATTTTTTATGTATTTGCCAAAGTATTAATGCTGGCTGTGTTAGTGGTGAAATTTAAGGATGGTTTTAATTTTTTTCTCTGTACTTTACCTCAATGAGCCTCTGTTTTACTTTTATAATCAGGATTAACAACAATTACTTTTTGGAGAAGAGCAGATATAATAGCTAGAATAGCTTAAGGTTGCCAATGATTCATTAATTGTTTTCAAATTATAGAAGATGGGCTGTTTTTTTGTTTAAAAAAACCTAAGAAGTCTGATTTTCCATCAAATACAGAAATTCCGACTTTCCATCAGATACAGAAATTCCTTATCACCTACAGTAGTTACAAAGACAAAAATCAGTCTCTGTAGATTAGTTTTAGAATGTACTAATTTTTAGAATATACCCCTCCACCCTGTGCATTTGCCTTTGTTTTTGCCATCAGAAGTGTATACAAACTTGGAAGATGGATTTTACATTTGCCTTGTTTTCTTCAGACTGAAGGTACTTGGTTCTACTCCTTCCCCTCCTCCATTTCCCTGGATTGAATCCAAGGCCTTTGCACTGAGCTGCTTCCCAAGCCCTCTCTTTCTTTAAGTATTTTTAAAAATTTGAGACAGGATCTCACTAAGTCACTAAATTGCCTAGAGCGCCCTCAAATTTGTGATCCTCCCGCCTCAGCCTCTCAGAATACCATGATTATAGGCGTGTGCCACCACCCATGCCCAGCTTACTTGGTTTCATATTTATCATATGACTTAGTTCTCATACTCCTTACTATTCTTTTTACTTCAGTGTCCAGTTCATAGTCCTATTTTAAACAGTGGCGACAATACCTGGGCATGTAGCTTGAATATAACCTGATCAGTGCATTTATAGTGAGGTTGTAGTATCTACAGTACAGCTGTGGCCCAGAAGTACGTACGATTATGTAAGCTCCGCTCCCATTGACTTGGTCACAGACTTGAGGAATTGACGTCCCTGGACATTTTGCTTCATACTCAAGAGGGGAGGTTGGTGCCATTGTCATTGCTAGATACATAACATAAAGTAACTACACTTCTTGAGTGCGGACTGGCAGGTAAACTCCTGCATCGACCTAGCTCACATGGTGTCTGTCACTAGTCTCTTGACCTGACACTTAAATCAGAGACCATTTGGCAGTTGTGGCTAGAGTAGGAAAGTGTGGAGCGCATCACTTTGATGAGTTTACCTGGCTTGACACTAAGTAGTAAGAACTCCTTTCCTCATGTTGGGCTCTGTAGGTTACCAAAGGAAATGGACTCAGCCACAGAGTGGCAGCCCCAAATGTGATAGAATTGGTACCAAGGCCTTTGAGTCTGGCTCAAGTGTCAGTTAGTGTCTAACTTTTCTCATTGCTGAGACAAAGTATCTGACACCCAAAATGAAGGGAGGAAAGATTTATTTAGCTCACAGTTTGTAGAGGTTTCAGTCCACAATCAGCTGGATCCAAGGCAGGTTGGTGTGGTGGACAGGCAGAAGGCAGCAAGGCAGGCCAGAGGTCTAAGGAGCTTCTTTCTGCTGCTTATATCTTATCTAGGCTGCCAGGATTAGGGTGGTGCCAAACCTATCAGTGGATTGATTTAGTAATCACATGCCATTAATCCCAGCATCACACACACTGGATTCAGCCACCTGTAAAAAAGCTCCATCTATGACCTCACGCGGCTTTGGGGGGGGCATTTAGGCACAAACCGTAACAGTTAGTAAAGAACTTCAACCTTTGCTGATTGAAAGTGGGTTCACAGAAGAATCAATACAGTTTAAAGCTGGGCATGGTATTGTCTTTTCTAGACAAGGACCTTATGGTTTAAGTAGCCTTAGATTTACATTATGTTTTTCCAGGTTAGGAGCTACTTTGGCAGCTGAGACTTGAATGGTGTATTTTAGACTTTATACCTGACTATAGTAAATAAACGATAAATGTTTCCTTCAAGTCAGCAATTGTCGTACCGTCATCTGTGGGCTTTGCTTCTGTAGTGGGAGAAGTTCTGCCTAAACCTGCAAGTTTTGCAAAGGAAGGTTCTGGCTTCTGAATTAGTGTCCTTAAGGTGTATTACAGGGACTACCAACAGGCTGGAAGCAAATTAATGTAGTAAAAGGTACGGATTTTATAGTCCTTTATATTATGTTTAAACAGATTTCAGAGTGGTATTAAGGTTATTCATTCTGAAGTTTGTACCTCTGGTACTTTATTCTAGGTAGGAGATGTAGAGCAATATTTTATTATGAGCCCACATATTATTTTTCTTTTTTTTCAAGTTTAGTATTCTGTTTTGTAAAGAATGGCTGTTGCTTGATGTCTCTCAGATGTTTGCATTTTATTTCGACAAAATAGGTTGCTTTCGAATTGTCTTGTGAACTTATCCTTCTTACCTTCCTTTGTCTCTGAGTACTACTTTTAAATTTGTGCACATTGTAGTCTCTGTGGCCATGATTACAGTTCCTGCCTTCCCGTGTGAGAAAGAAGGGGAACGGGTTTGTTCTGCGCCGCCTGCCCGGCGTCCCGGTCTCCTACCACAGCCGGTGTGAGCGCAGGGCCTGCAGGGGACTGTGTGTGGACTGTCGGTGGACACTGGTTGTGACCTAAGGCAGCCTCTCGGACTCGGCTGAGACTGACCCTTCCCCGGACTGGGAGTGCGGCCGGGAGGGCAGTGAAAGCCCGGCGGAAGGGGAAGAGGCAGTGAGGGAGCAGTGCGCAGATCCCCGGCACTAGGGACGGGCCTGGCCTGCAGCTCTTCCTGGAGTTGGTGACTCTCCAGGGCCCAAACATGCACCCACCGGAGATGCATAAAAGTTGTACCTTTAACGGAGCCGGGCTCTGTGGCTAAGGCTCAAGACATTCCCCTGAATCTCTTTAAACATGTCAGCAGCGATGCCACCGTGTTCCAAAGCATCAGACTGCATCTTACAGTGCACCACAATTCTTGGTATGTGGTATATATCGTATGAGAACAGTCTTCTTACTCAAGGTGTTTACCAGTCCAGGAATAACAGGGTCCTGACTGTTACTGTCATAGGCCGGAAAGCAAATGCTCTCCTTTCCGAAGAAGGTTTTGTGATGGGCTCTCCCCTCTGTGTCCGGATTTCTTTCTCCTTTGACCTTGGCATTGATGTAATTTTTTCAGTATCATTTGTGTGTATGTGTGTGTGTGTGTAAAAGTTTATAACTGGCTAATGTGTAGAAAGGTCAGTGCAGCATATAAACATTTTCTGTTTTTCTTAAAGATGGTTAAGGAGAACACTTTGTTACTCTCTGCTTCTCTGAGTAACTTGATCTTTGGATTAAATTATTAAATATCCGGAATGTTGCCCTCTCATTTTGTGTGTTTAGCAGTTGTGCCTTTTCCCAGACTGGCTCTTTTGCAGCTTTTATTTTTTATTTCTTTGCAAGTAAATTCTTTCCTGAAAAGAACCATCTTTTTGGCATTTCGAGTGGTAGAAAAATAATTTTTTTTCATTTCTTTTCAGTTTTTATTTTTTATTAGTGCTTATTTGTGTTACATAATGATTACACTCCTTGTGGGGAGTTGATACGTGTACATAGTATATATGTCAGTTCTTTTTTCATTCCCTTCCCCTCCCCGCCTTCTCCTTTCATCCATTTTTCGATCCATTTCTCCTTTTAAAAAGCTATCTCCCTGCTTCCTATTTTCTTTTATTTGGCTCTTTGTACTTCAGGTTTCTCATACAAGAGAAACCATGTGATATTTAAGCTGTGTGTCTGATTTATTTCACTTAACATTATGGTCTCAAGGTACATCCGTTTTCCAATAAATAACTCAAGTCTGTCCTTCTTTATGGCAGCATAGTACTCCATTATGTATAAATACCACATTTTCTTTAGCCATACATCTGTTGATGGATGTATAAGGATGTTTTTAAGACTTAGCATAATGCTGCTATAAACATGGGTATGCATGTATCATTGTAATGTGATGTCTTTAACTATTTGGATATCTGTAGCTTGGGTCAAGTGGACTTTTTAGTTTTAGTTTTTTGAGAATCTCCATGGTGATTTCCATACGGGTTGTACTAGTTTATATTCTCACCAGCAATGTAGAAGGGGTTCTTTGTTCCTGCAGCCTCACCAACATTTGTTATTATTTGTTTTGTTGCTGGTAACAATTCTTTTTGAAATAAGATGGGATCTCAGTGTTGTTTTAATTTGTATCTCTCTAATGGTCAGCAATGCTGGACATTTTTTGGGTGTGTGTATTTATTGGTCATTTGTACTTCTTCTGAGAAATGTTTATTCCTATCAGTTGCCCACTTTTTGACTGAGTCTTTTATTTAGGGGCTTTAATTTTTTTTTTTTTTTTTTTACTATTTTTGTAGTCTAGGTATTAGTCCTTTGTCTGAGGAATAGCTGGCAACATTGTTTTCCCATTCTGTAGGTTGTCTCTTCACTCTCTTGGTTGTTTCCTTTGCTGTGCAGCTTTTTAATTTGATGTGATCCCATTTGTTGATTTTTGGTGCTGTTTATTGTGCCATTTGGGTTCTGTTCAGAAAGTCTTTGCCTACACCTATAACTTCAAGAGTTTTACCTATTTTATCTTCCAGAGATTCAGTTTTTTGTTTTAACATTTAGCTCCATGATCCGTTTGGATTGTAGTTCAGTGCGTTGTGAGATGTGTGACTCTGGATTCAGTCTTCTGCATGTGGGTAGCCAGCTGTCCCAGCACTTAAAGAGGCTGTCTTTCCTCCAGTGTGTTTTTGGTCCTTTTGTCAAAGAGCAAATAGCTGAATGTACCTGAGGTTGTTTCTGCATCCTGTGGTCTGATTCACTGATCCACATGTTTGTTTTTATGCCAATATCTTGCTGTTTTTAATCACTGTAGCTTTGTAGTATAACTTTGGATCTGGGATTGTGATGTTTCCTGCTTTCTTCTTGTTAGCCAGGATTGCTTTTGCTTTCTGGGACTCGTCTGGTTTCATATGAATTTTAGCATTGTTTGTTGTAGTTCTGAGTGGAATGCTTGTTGGTGTTTTGATTGGGCATTTGTTAAATCTGTGTTTCAATTTTTGAAGTATGTCCATCTTGACTATGTTGGTTCTGCGTATCTGGGAACAGGGGATGTCTTTTCATTTTCTGATGTCCTCAATCTCTCTTTCATAGCAAGGTAGTTTTCACTGTAGGGGTCTTTGACGTCTTTGGTTAATTCCTAAGTATTTAATTTCTGTTGATACTATTGTGAATGGTATAAAAATAAATTTCATTACCTTTCTTTTTTCACCTCATTCTCTATTTTTGGTGAAAACAGAGTAGTTTAGAAGTATATGTCTTTACTTCCTTTGAATTGACTGCACTTAGTACTTTTTTCACCTTAAGTGATCATCCAGGCATTCAGACTTTCTGCTGCTTAATGTCAAAGTGATGACAGGTGGGGAGTGAGGGAACTGAGTGGGAGGTGACACCAGTTTCTGGTGTAACATAGTGGCTTCTTCGTTTCCTCCTTGAGTTTCTTTCTTGAGTTCTCTATCAGTTACTTTTTGAAAGAAAATGATGAAACAAAGCTTCTGTTCGCTTTGTCTGTTTACTCTGTAGTTCCTGGGAAACATTACTGTCCTGTGAATAAGAAAGCTTCCACTTTGTTTAGCATGGAGTTGCCTTCTGAAATAGAATGTCTTCCTGTTATTATTTTTTTTTTTTTTTACAGCATTTGTGAGGACAGTGGTCTGAATTTATGTGAAAGGCAGTAGGAAGTGCTGTTCGAGAAGCCGTGTGATCTGCTCCCTAGATCCGTAGGTTTGGAAAGCTCTGGCTTTTCTTGGCTGCAGCTGGAACATTGAGAGGAAGATATTAGCAAAATTGAGGAAATGGTATTTTCAGTGCTTTATTGGAACATGGATATGTGTTTCATCTCCTTTGAGTATCACTTCACTTTGTTATCCTTTTCATCTGTTAACAATAGGCCTGTTCTCTCACCATGTACAAATCCAAAAGCTCTCTAGCTTTTTTGCAGGTCCCTTGGAAATACTAAAGAGTAAATTTGACTTTGAAAGAGCTTCAGTCTGAAAGTAAAAGGTGATTATAAGAGTGAATGATTATGTGCAGACTTCACAGAAGCACTAAAGAAGCCATTTGTGAGACATCTCCTGGGCTATCTATGAGTCGGACCCTGTGCCAGGTACAGGCTGTAGGGAGAAGAGGGCGCCCCTGACTGCTGTCCTCAGGCACCTCACTGTGGAGGAGAAGGAGCTCTGGAGTGACACCAGGTGCAGCAGGAGCTTTTTACAGAGGAAATGCAAGGAATGAGAGATTTTTGTTGTTTTGCTTCTGCCTTGAGGAATCAAGGCTTCCCTGAAGAGAAAGTGTTTGAGTAGGATTTTGAGAAATGGGTTAAAAAAGTATAATTAATGTGCTGGGCAAGATGACAGAGGGCTTTGTGGAGGAGTTTATAAGCAGAGAGCAGGGTTTATGTTAGGTTAAGATGTCCTCCAGACCTGTGACTTCAGGCCCTGATTTTCACACTTGAGGCAAAGTGGAAAGGCCTTTCTGGAAGAACCACCCCACAAGTGTTTATGCAGAGACAGAGTGGTGGACAGAGGAGCTTCTTCTGTCAGCTAAGAGATTAAAATTTATACATGTATATGTACATATATGTATGTATTCATAAAATATATATTTTATATATAATTATATCATTCGATATATTCGTAAATTCTCTAAGTGAAGGATAAAGATGATAATTGGAAGGATTTGAAATCTAGGGTAAAGCTAGGAGACCATACTGATCCTCTTCAACATCTACTCGGAGCTGAGAAGTAAAAATGACAGCCAGGATGACCAGACATTTTGCAATGCAGTTTGCTTTGCCACTTCAGACTTTCCTGTGTTAGCACAGAGTCAAGAATGTATTACTACTACTTTCCTGGATGATAAATGTATTCTCAGGGAGAGTAACTTTTAACTATGTTTTGAAACATGAGTTTTCAACTATTATGATACCTTCATCATATTTTGAACAAGAAATTGCTAACTTCAGAATAATGGCTACAAGACAGTTACCATCATTTAACTAAGTTCTGAACCTTCTATGAGATGCAGCTTTAAGGTATGCATTTTCCAGTTAAACAGCTGAAAGTTCTGGCTTTGCAGTTTACTTTTGGCTGTATTTTATGGAAGTCAAATTAAGACTTCTGAGAAATGAATACAAATGGTTCAAATTTGGTACATAATTAAAAATTTGGTGCTATTTGTATGAAATCTAAGAGTCTCTTTGCTTACTTTCTGGTATCTGGGACACAATACCTGACACCCACAATTAAAAGGGGAGAGATTTATTTTGGCTCATGTTGTAGAAGTTTCAGTCCTTACCTGGTTGGCAGGCCTCCAGGACAGGATGGCATGGCAGAGGGGCATGACAGGTGAGAAGCAAGGAGCAAAAGGAGGAGCCAGGGAAGATGATCACCTTTCCCAACCACGTCCACAGTGACCCACCTTTTTTGGCCATACCCCACCTCCTAACTGCAAGTCATCTGTAGGTCTCTATAATCCAGTCATCTTTTAAAAGTCCCATCTATGAGTGTAT
The DNA here is from genome assembly GCA_004026905.1 of Hystrix cristata. Taxonomy (NCBI): domain Eukaryota; kingdom Metazoa; phylum Chordata; class Mammalia; order Rodentia; family Hystricidae; genus Hystrix; species Hystrix cristata. Next base: position 10,240 of record PVJO010007530.1, read on the forward strand.
AAGGTTCTTAAGGAACATCTAAATATAAACTCTAACACTCTTTAAAGGATCATTGGTTATCAGTTTAGGATACCCTGCTGTTAGTATTAAACTACCAGTATAATGATGAATAAGTGCAGATAAGAGAAGTCCAAGAATATTTGAGATCTAGTATCCTATGTAGAATAAATACAACCAATTCTCAGTTTTTTAGGGGTGTATTTCCAAGCTGAATTATTAACTGGAATTCATGTTCTCTTCTCCATTTCTTCAGTTCCACCATTAAGTATTGTAACAGGAGTAAACTCCAGAGCAGTGTTCTTGACCCTTAGCACAGGTTAGTCTCAGAAACCTTATTAATACCTGAAGTAAAGCTTCTGATTTAATTGTTTTGTAAGTTAAGTGTGGGCATAAATACTTTCTAACAAAAGCTCATCAGGTCACTTTAATGTATAGCCAAGACTGGGAACTGCTCTGGATAGATGCAAAGAGAAGTTGTACAATCAGTGTTTGTCCCCAGTGCTGATAAAAGTAAAAGTTATATAAACAATTTATTATATATAATTTATTTATTATAAGATTTGACTTTCTCTTCAGCTTCGTTCTCTTAGAACTGATCATTCCATGGTATAATTTCTAAGAATGTATACTGTGAAATAGTAGTTCTTTACTATGGTAAAAATACCGTATGAAAAAAATACCATGACTAGATAAATTTGAGAAATGCTGTCACACACAGTTTAAAAAGTTCTGTCCTGCCAAACTGTTTATTACCTTCAGTGTGCTAGTTATTTGCATTTTCCAAATTTAATATGGGAATATATAATATGGGGCACTTCCTAGTATTATTTGATGAAATAATTTTTTTCTCTTGGTTGGAGCTCCAGTCTACAGAATTAAAGAGTTTGTATTTCGGAAATTGGTTCACTGATGAGGTCTGAGTTAAGACTGGGAGTGATGTAGGTATAAATGGAGACTCAAGAAGTTCCTTAGAAAGCTTCACAATAGGAATGAGAATATAAATCTTTTCACAGTTTTCAGGTCTTTCTTAAAATATAACTGTTACCCTTTTATTTCCACATTCAGAATTGAACAGCTCTCCGTGCCTTCCAGGAAAAGCTGAATGACCAGCTGTGGCATCCAGCATTCACAGAAAGTGTGGTTCTTTCCAACATATTTAATATAGTTCCACATTGCTGCTTAGCCCATTCCATCCCCTTGTATCCTCAGTGGTATCCCTGGCCATGATCGTTCTTGACTGTAATAGCTGTTGGTAAAAATACCTTCCCACCATGAAAGTCCTTTTCTCATTTTAATCCAAAACTCTGATTCTGACATTCCACCTCAAATTCCACCATTTTGTAGGTATTCTGCACTGGCCAACATTAGTGGACAGTTCCCATTTTGTTTTTTTGTGTCACATTTTCCTTACTGTATCACTTTTTTGGATTTTGCTCATTTTCTTATATAGTTTTGTCCTTTTGGAGTTGATACTCCAGTAGTCCAGCTAGTTCTGAGTTAGCAGTTAAGGGACTTGAATGTCTTTTGACTTAACACATTGTTTTGTGAGTCTGGTTAGGGCTAAGGAACTTTGTAGAATTGTGATACCGTAGGACTGAAAGGGATCTTAGAGATTTCCTACATTAGTGTACAACTGAGGAAACAAGACCTAGAAGATTTGAACAATTTGCTTGAGTCGTGTGACTGTCCAGTTGTTGAAGTAGGGGAGGAAACTCAATTCAGTTTTTTGTTTACTTGCATCGTCAATTCACATCTTTAAAAAAATCCATGTGTCCTTTCAAGAAAAATGAAAAATCTCATGTCCATTTCTTTGTTATGGGAAAGCACAGTAAATTAAATATTGTTATTTAAAACAAGTCAGAACAGTAAGAGAGAGTGGGGTCTTGCGCCCACTCCTCTAGCACACACAGAAAGGTGCTATGAAGGTTCTATGGAGACAGGACCCAGGAAGTAGGATGTTTGGATGTCCCAGAGGTGATTACGATCTTCACGCCTCCCTACACATCATTGTCTTCTCCTTTCCCCATTTCCCTCTGCCGGTACCTGGTGTGCTGTCACTGTGACTCAGTCAGTAAGTGGCACAGATAAGGCATGTCAGTGATACACAGAATGCTGAATAGGAGCCCCAAGCTCTGGCTTCGAGTTTAGAGTCACCAGCTGTAAAATCTTGGGCAAGTCAGATGGCAGCTGAGCTTCAGTTCTCTTGCAAAACGAGAATAATAGAACTGGTATTAAAATCACTAAAGATAATGCACTCAGACGCAACCCTAACCCTAGCCCTGAGCAAAAGTGACAGAGGTTTGTCAGTGGAGGCCCTCCGTGTCAGTGTCTGGGTCTTCTGGCGGAGGCTGCAGAGCTTGTTGTTGGTGCAGGGTGAGTCTCCAGGACTCTCTCTGCTGCATAAAACCACACGCAGTTCCATAATATTGTTGGCAGAGCTCAGACTCTTAGAGCCGAGTGAGTGGTTGTAATTTTTGTTTGGAGCTACTATTTTCTTGATTTTTATATGGGGAAAAAGTTTCATTTGATGGTTTGTGATTTAGAAATAATTCTGTATTTTGCATTTCAGAGTGAAAATAGTTTCTTCTGTAGTAGCCATTTCTTTCCCTTTTTTTCCTCCCCATGTGTTAGTGGTGGTAAATCCTCATGTAGTGGGATGGTTAGTCAGTATTAGAAATATTGGTAATCCTCTGTTATGAAATGTGAAATTGTCAGGGACCGATTAGCTTAAGCTTGGATGAGGTTTTCTACCAATAAAAAATTATGGGCAAACAGTTTGCATTTTGGATGCAGAGGCATTTCCATTTTGCTTGGCAGAATGGGATAATAAGAAAATCCAAGCTACTTCTTGCTTCAAGGCTGCCAGTTATCTGTGTGGCTCAAGGAACACTTTGTGTCTCAGCCACAAGAATTTGCCGTTTGGGTTTTGATGTGTGTTGTCTTCCCTCATCCTTTGCCTTCAGCATTGAATGGGATGTGCCATATTGGTCCTCTGTGAGGAAGTGAGATGGCATGTGACTGAGCGGAGGTTCTCAGTTGGTGGTCAGCCTAGGTACCAGTGGTGTAACTGACCAATCAGAATAGGCCTGGTGGACCAGAGGTTATTGGGTAGGGCTGTAGCAGCCCCAGTATGGTGAAGAGGACCTGGGGACCATGGAGACACATGAACAGGAAGATGAAAGGGCAGGACCAGCAGATAGGAAGAATCTTGCTAGAATACAGGGGAATGAGGAGGAATAACACAAAAGAACTAAGGACGACTTCAAGGTTACTACTATGAAAATGACAGATGTACTAAGTAAAATCTAGCAGAAGAGCTGTTTTGGAGGGAAAAAAATATGATTTTAAGTAGCTTGTTGACCTTGAAGTCAAGGTAGAGATGCTTAAAGGAACTCTCAGGAGAGACACAAAGGCTGGAAATAGGGACTTACTAGAAATTAACTTGCATTCCAGAGATAGGGAGGTGCTGATGTAGAGCTGCTGATGAGCTAGAATTCTTTGTATTCATGTATTTAATATTACAGAAAAACAAATGTGTTTTATGATAATAATTACGGAGTTAAACAAGGCCATTTAAAAGAATGGCTAAAAAGATGTCAGATGAGAAATCTAGGAATATATGTATTTTTTTTGAAATACAGATCTGAATTGGAAAAATTCAAGCTACAGTTAAAGGAAGGGAAGCCTCATTTATTTGACTTCTTCTTTCGTTGCTCCCTTCCTGTCTCAGACTTCTTCCCTCCAACTCCTCTCCTCTCTTTTTGGTCCGGGTGCCTCTGAGATGTAGACCAGTGTCTTGCTGCAATATGCAACAACAAGTGGGTCACACAGAGTTCACAGACTTGAAAGCGCCCCTGTATCACGTCAGCTGCCTCCGGGTTCCTTGCAGAGGGAAATGAGTGAGGCTGTCCAGAGGCTTCCTGTACCTGCGGAAGCATGGGTTCTTGTTGTGAAGAGGGAGGTAATCCTGTTGTGGTATCCGTATCAGCCTTTGCTTGCTGGCTCATCAGGGGAGGGGTAGAACCATAAGGTCTCTGTTGCTGTGAACTCCTTCTTTTACTCTCCTCTTCCCTCTCTCCTTCCGATTGACAAATAAAAATTGTATATATTTACGGCATACAATGTAATATTTTGATATATCTGAACATTGTAGAGTGACTAACTCAAGATAATTGACATATGTATTTCTTCTATACGTATTTTTTGTGGCAGACATTTAAAATCTCTCAGTAATTTTCAATTATGCAATACATTGTTATTATAGTCATCATGTACAGTAAGTAGACCTCAACTTAAGCCTCCTGTCTAAAGAAGTGAAAGTCCACTATTTTTGTATACAAAAGTAAGATCCATATCCATACATTAGGTATTCCCAGTAAATCAAAATAGAGTCCAAGGTGCAGCTCATGGGACATACATGTTTCATGTGAGATTTATGTAGCACTTTTACATTTGCCAAGAATTGTGTTTTCCTAAACATCTCAGTAGGGCAACAGGAAGATCTTCAGTAATGAACCCACTGTTGACATCAGCCTGGGTTAGTTAATCTCCTTGCATTATGTGTGATACTGAGAAGTGTGCTTCAGGGCAGCATTTGCTCTGAGCTTCACAATTAGCTTTTGTGGACCAAAATTTGGACACAAATGATTATTTTTTATCATGCATAAAGGAACATTATTTTGTATTCTGCTTTCTGATGAGAGCAGTATCCAGTAAGTTAAGCAGTATAATTATCTTAGATTGTCTTGGAATTAAGTCTACACAGTAATTTTTTTTCTGGCTTTGTATCATGTGCCAACATATGTTCATTGACAACATTCCTTGTAGAGAAATGATTTATTTAGTATTTGGATGCTAAAAGGTGTTGCTTGTCTAAGAAACCAAAGTTATTGTAGATTGCTTACACTGAAATGTTTACCTATAGTCAGTACATCATGAAGTGTAAGTAATCATTCATATTAAAGAAAGAGGGCTGGTTGTGGGGCACATGGCTGTAATCCTGGCTCTTGGGAGGTTGAGGTAGGAGGATTATGAGTTTGAAGTCAGCCTGGGCCACTGGTGGCGAACCTTTTAGAGCGTTCGGTGGTGCGTAGCCTTCTGTGGCATGCATGCCGTAGGTTCGCCACCACTGGCCTCCACTGTGTAACTAGCTTAAAACCAACCTGAAATATATATAGTGAGACTGTGTCTCAAAACATCAAAAACAAGCAAAACAAAGAAAGCTGTATGTGATAAAATTTTGAGGTGTTGAAAATCAAGTTAGATTCTAAAGAAATTTCAGACTACCTTTCCTTCCTTTTTGTAAGATTTTAAATATATACCACTGAAGATATTTACATATACAGTTTGTAGGTATTTGTTAAATCTTTTTTTTTAAATTTTATTTTAATGGTACATTTTCGATGTACATATTGATAACATTCATCATTGGGGATTTGTACCTGTACGTGATATAACTTGTTGCTTCTTTTTTTCCCATTCCCCTCCCCTCACCCCTCCTCCCTCCCTATTTACAAAAGATTTGTTTCCATTTTTTCCTTCCATTTCTTATTTCTCCTGTCCCTCTTTTCCTTTTCCTCTCCCTTGTTCCCTTTCCCATTTGGACATTTTCTTCCCTTTCCCAATATAATACATTTTAGTCTTTTTTTACACTTCAGTTTCTCACACCAGAGAAACTATGTGGTATTTAAACATGTGTGTCCAATTTATTTCACTTAGGAGTATGGTCTCAAGATGCATCCATTTACCTAGGAATATCTCAAGCTTATCATTCTTTATGGCAGAGTAGTACTCCATTGTATAAAAATACCCTGGAATAAAAAAGGTTGTTGTAGCCTCAGAATACATATTTGGTGAATGAACAAATGAAATAATTTACTCATTAAAAAAACTTTGAGTCCATTAGTATGTACCGAGTACTGCATTGTGCCTTAGAATGTAGGAGGAACAATTTCAGAATGAATTTTGACATTATGGAACAAACAAATTTGACCGAAGGCTATGGACAAAATATTCTTACAAGGAAATAAGCAAAATAATTTTTGAGGGTGATACATCTACATATTAAATGGGTAGATATCGCAAGTGAAATGTCTTCAGTTTTTTTAAACAAAGAATTTTTTGGGGTAGCGAAATCTTAAATCATTTGTTTTGAATAGATAAAAAGCTTAAAGTGTTTAATTTTTAAAAGCATTATTTTTTGCCATTTCCATTTAGAAATCTTGTCCACTAAAGATACTGCAGAAATTGTATTTTCTTTCAATTATCTTTATTAGAATTCCTTTACAGTTCCAAAACAATAATACATTCCCAAGAGCTAAGCCTCAGCAGGCAAGATGAAGCATCTCATTTGATGTTTTATTCTGTTATTTATGATGTCAAGACAGTTGGCAGATAATTTTTTTAAATTGAACAACCAAAGGGGGTACATCAATTCAATCTGAACAGTCCAGTCCCCAGGAAATGACTAGGGGAAGCGCTATCATGTGATGGCTGCTATTCATTATCTACTCTGTGTTGGAGAAACTTGGAGTTTTGTTTGCCTTTTAAATTCGGGCAGCACTTGAATTGTGGTTTTGCTTTCATGCCCTTATTTCTCATTGGAATTTTTTCTAGGGCTTGTTGCAGATTCTGGAGCAGATGTTGGTCTTTCTGGGCCTAGGCATGGTTTGGCGCCCCCTAGGTTGATCTCATCTGGTCTCTTTCTTTTTTATTTTCGTTGTTGCCCAGCAGGCTTCAAACAGTGACCTTGGCTGAATGGAAAGGCTGGGGTGGTATTGTCATGCTTTGACTGTTCAAGTAGTCATTAATTATTAACGAGACAATCATTTGTAGTTTTATATTCTGACAATATAGCAGAGCTTATCACTTGTATATTAGGAAAGCAGAGGGCTTCAAATGCTTTCTAGAGAAGGGAGAGTTAGCCATGTGGTTAACAGTGAGTTTATATATAACTCAACAGATTCTTTTTTTTATTGTGGTAAAATACACATAACAAAATATTCACTGTTTTAACTATTTTTAAGTAGACAACCTAGAGGTGTTAAGTACCTTTGCACATTGTACTACTTGAGGGGCACGTTCTGTGAAATAGCCCACCCACTTTGATATTCTGCCACTAGATGGCCACATGTTTGTAAGAGGACAATCAAAATTGAAACATAGATGTAAAATATTTGGCTGGAAAGACAAATTTTGAACTTGTGACAGTGTTCTTTCAAATTTACAGTAACACTGAGGCAGCCAGTGTAACGCTGGTCTCTTAGAGGCCAGCTGGGCACATACGAACAGGTAGTACATAGTTACTCAAGAGCTGGCACTTAGAATTTGTAGGTACTGAACGCCTAGAAGCTGTGTGGGGCAGTCTCTGTGTTTCGTAAGTGGTGAGATGGGCTCTGTACCCTAGGGGTTAGAGAGAATGAACAACAGCCATCTTATCCCCGTCTTGTACAGGATGCTACTGGACGAGAGTTGAGCAGTGTCACATATAAACCTCAAACTGGCTTCCTGAAATGTTTGTTCAGTCCATGTGTATTGTAGAGTAGTGACGCTGCTCAGGAAGAGGAGGAGGTCACACAGATGAGTTCTAGGCCGGCATTATTCCTGGAATGTTGTGGAACTTTTCCTGTAGTGAGTTCCTGGTGACTTGAGAACATTTGTCCTCATGTCTGGCTGTACAGTCATCATTTCTGTGTCTGTGGCACGGCCTGTCATGCTCTAGGCAGCTAGTGGGCTCACAGGAAGGTGTGGTTCACAGTATAGTTCATTATTCCACTACACAAATCATCAAATGGACCATTCCTCTTTATTATTCTTTTGTTTTGTTTTGTTTTTGAGACAAGATCTTGCTGTATAATTCAAGCTGATTTTGAACTCACTTTGTAGCCCAGTTTGGCCTCAAACTCAGAGAGGTTCTCTCTTGAATTGTGCTTTTGCTTTCATGCCCTTATTTCTCATTGGAATTTTTTCTAGGGCTTGTTGCAGATTCTGGAGCAGATGTTGGTCTTATAGGCATGCATCACCATGCTGGGATTATAGGCATGCATCACCATGCCTAGATATCATTCCTATATCTTAATGCTACAATGTGTGGTTTACTAAGGGACTTGTAAGCCAGGTGTCTCTTCTCACACAACAGTGAATGACTCTTTGTAATTTTTTGCCTTTTCAGCTGATCATCACTTGAAGGAAAGCTCAGTTGAACTTCTCAGTGTACAGCTGAGGAAGTGAAATGCCCATGGTTGGTCAGTTTTGAAGACTTTGTCACGGTGTCATTCTTAGATAGATTGGGCCATAAGCATTGGAGGGAAGACTAACATTTTCACATACGTGATAGCCTTGCACATCCAAGAGTGTTCAGCTGTGTGCAGTGATTTAAAGTGCTCTCCTCTGATGATACAGCACTTTTCTGTCTTTCTTGATATCTAATTTTGTCAGACTTCGCAGGCATTTCCTGCAGCAGTCTGCTCTCTAGTTGTCTGTCACCACCTGTCCATCAGATAAACCTTCTAGCAATCTTCAGACCTGAGATTGGCTGGGCCGAGTCGAATCCCAAAATTCCTGTATGCTTAGAGTGAATATTGATGAACAGAGCGGTCAAATTTTTTTTTTTTAGGGGGTGGTGGGGATCGAACTCTGGCCCTTGCACTTGCTAGCAAATTTTATAGTATATTATTTCTTCTTCCAAAAAAGGATTTAAAAAGGCTTAACAATTTATATTCAGAAATACAGACTGAAAAATAAATGCAAGAGGAAACTGACGTGAAGGAAAAGAAAGAGTTGGAAGATAATTTGAGGTGAGATACAATAGTACATCAGAATCTGAGCTTCCTCCATGGCCAGAGCTGAAGAGGAATCGCGAGGTTCCTAAAACTATGTTAGTGGCTCTGGAAGAGCACAAGCTTTACTGCCGTAGGAACCTTGGAGAATCTTCTGTTAACTTCCTAAAGGAGACATTGCAGGGTATATCTTAGTGTGGACTGTGTCCTGAGTAACTGTCTACTAAAATGTTTTTGTTATGTCTTATTATAGGAAATGGCATAATTGCTTATTATGTGATAGGACATAAAGCAGTTTTACAAAAGTTAGAAATTGGTACTATCTAGGATGAGCTATTATATACAGCTATCAATCTCTGTGATTGCAGAGTCCACCAAAAAAATGTATACGCACTTCAGCAGTTCACTGTGCTAATAAATGTCTGGAAGCTGGTGGCCACCGCTTTGAGCACCTTTTGTTATTGTAGAGGCCAAAGGTAACTCGTATTAATTACATGATGTCTCAAAATATTTAGTGTTAAAATCTTTATACAAGTTTTTCTTTTCCTGATGTATACATTTTTTTGGCAGACTCTTTCTCCCAGGTGAGAATAGATAATCTGAGTTTGGTAAGGTGATTATCTATCTTGCCGTATTATTGACTTCATTATTAATAATTCTGTTAACATCCTGCTTATAACAATAGCTACACTTTCCCGATACCTATAATGTGTCAAGCATCTTAGTGAGGTATTTGTGGTAAAAGAGAGCTCTTAATTCTTGCAGAGGCCATTAGCTTTATTCTTATTTTAGACAAAGAACACTAGCTGGAAGAGTTTCACTGACCCAGCCAGGATTAATGGTTACTGTTGCCTGTGTGCCTGGCACTGCTTTTGCCACCTGAGACTGAGCTGTTGTGTAAGATAGTGTAGCTCTTTTGTGCCAAGTCCCTAAAGTGGTCCAGTCTTCTCCCATACTGTTCTGCACAGCGTGCAGTGCAAACGTAGTCCCTACTCACCCTGGGCCTGGGAAGCCTCTGGTTTCTGTTAGCACCATGTGTGTTGCATACATGCTTTGTGGCATTCCACAGCTGGCTCCCTTTAAGATTCCATGGAGTCGTACATCCAGGGCCACATGAGAGGGACTGAAAAAACTAGATAAGAACAAGTATTGTCTTGTTTTGACTTTTAAATATTCTTGAGCTTTGAAAATGTAATTGAATTTAATTTGGCTGATGTCAGGAAGGGCAGTCTTAGAGTGGCTTTCCATGTAAAGATATTTGAAATCTGATATGTGTTCTGTGTCCTTTTGATTAAAAGTTTAAATTAAACCAATGTACAGGTTATAGCCTATTGTTTTCATAGTTTAGTGTATGCTCAAAAGTATCATTAATATGCCTAGGTATTTTTTAAGCAAGACACAAGATTACTTTTAAATGTCAAGTCCTAATAACAATAAAAGTTCACATTCTAGAAGTTTAGTCCATGTAAACAAAGAATTCAGGATAACTCCCTCTACTCTGCCACACATTAACCACCCCCACCCCCTCTCACAGATTTTGTGGTACCTGTTGCACTTTAGGTCAAAGTAGGAAACCTGATGATATGTTTGGAAGAGGAAAACGGTGTGCAGTTAGAACCATCCTGGCACTTTGGCTGATATTTATTTTTCCAAGATGAACGTGCTTTTGGAAATAGCCAGTAGTTGCTAGGCAGGCTTCAACAAACACAAAGGACATTACCCAAGCATCCAACCTGGCTGGTTTCTCAATTTAAATTTTGTGATCCTGGCTTGAAATGTAGTAAACTCTATTACTATTTGAACTTGGAATACAGAACGCTTTAGCCAGGAATCCCGTTGGCATTCCAAGGCGGTTGTGAAGCTCAATTTTCTTCCCCAGGAGACAAGCTGCCTGACTGCGCAAGGCATGTTGTCCAGAATTGTGGGCCAGATCATTTGGACTGCCCCAAAGGTGGCTAGAAACTATATAGAGAAAAGAGCTCCCTGCTGCCAGTGGCAGTTGCCTTTCCATTCGGTGCTGTCCTTTCTCATCACTGGATTTTCCTGCTGACTGTGCGCTTATTGTATCTTTCTTTTTCTTCTGGTAAAGGCACAAAATCTTGAGACACTCAGTTACAGGCAGTCTTTACTTAAATAGCTTTTCTAGGTGAATTTGGAGCATTGCCAGAAACTGAAGAAATACGGTTGTTCTGAATACTGTTTTCTGGAATAGTCTGGCACATCTGGATCAGATGTGCAAAAGTTGGGTTTTTTTTTTTTTAACAGAATTATTTATCTAAAGGTCTTTCTGTGTACTTAACTCTTGCTGTTTGGTGCTTTGTTTTGATTTGCACTCCCTTTTCAGGCACTACTGTGCTGTTTACTAACAGGAAATGCAGAGTAATTCTGAAGGCTCAATTTTAAAAAGACAGCACCTTTTCAGTGTGTCAGTGGTTCTAGGGGCAAAAAGTTGATAAATACAATTTTTCTTTCAATCCTTCTAAATAGAGTAAGTAGACACTGTCAGGATAGGAAAAGAATGTGATATAAAGGTGTGATCTTTTGAAAGATACAGTGAATACTTAAATTTTAAAAATGTATTACAGTAAAAGATACATTGCGATTAATTCCTCTCAAAAAAGAGAGAAAACCAAAAAGAGAGAAAACCTGCTTACCTTGAATACACTTACCCCATCATTTTCGCCACTTTCTGAAGCAGTTCTAGAAGTTTCTCTTCTGTCTTTAGTTGCAATGTGGTGGCTGCCTCAGTGTCCTGAATCAATTCAAAGTGTTTGTGGCAATTTCTGCTAAATAAAAACATTATGGTATGTCCTTATCTACATTATTCACTGGATTTGGCACTGTGCAAGTTCTGGCTCTTCCTCAAAGTCAAAATGATCATGAAAAGTAAATGTTTTCAATCTTTCAGGATATTGAGGCAGCTGGAATAGCAGGACTAAACACTCATGGAAGAGGGCTTCCAGAACTTCTTCAAAAAGTGTCATGAAAAATAGGTTAAATGTGTATAAAGAGAAAGGGAGTACTTTGCTGGGAATTAATGGCAATGTGTCTTTTACTGAAATAATTAAAAAAAATACAAACATTTAATGTATTTTTTGATCACATACATAAATTTATCCTGATCTGTAAGAGGAGTGAATAAACTCGTTTATCTGAACTAAAATTCTCAACAGTGACAGAATGCACTTTACTGTACCATGTTTCCTAGTGAAGTATGACTGTCATATATCCTTTTAAAAAGGCTTTAGGGTCTTGTGGACTGTCTGGCTTATCTGTTTAGATGTGCATTACATAGAAACAAGTCGACAGCAATGATTGGAATGATCGATTCATGTCTGCATGTATAAGCATTCATTGCTGCTAAGCCATTTTAGTCTTGTGCCTGAAACATTATGACTGAGACTCACAGGGTAACTGTGTGCCTCCTGCATAGAACTTCTTAGGAAATTCATAGCAAATGCGATGAAGAAACAATTTCATTTTAGGCCGCGGGAAATTCTTGTGGAAATGCAACAAGTAAGTAGCACTGTAGTTGGGAGACATAATGCTCTCTCTTCTCTGCACTTAATTTTTGAAAAATTGACTACCACAACTTACCTTTATATACTAGTTTTAAATACAGCAGAAAAGATTTCACAGGTCAGTATTCTTTTCTCAAAAATAGTGCCTCCTTCTCTTTTCTTCCTTTCCAAGGGAAATGAGCTACACGTGTATGTGTGCATGTGCATGCGCGCGCGCGCGCGTGTGTGTGTGTGAAGAGTACAGAAAAATTACACAGCAGGAAATAAAAGTGGACAAAGTATCTCCCCAAAGATGTTATACATATTTTGGCAACATTTCTCTAATCTTCTTCTTAAAATACATATACCTATATAAAATTTTTTGTCATTTACTGTTTTTTTTTTCTAGCCATCAACTTTCTTGTTCACAAATATGGTTTCACAAAATCCCATATAGTGACCATGGAGTCATTTAATCACCACATTAAAAATATGAAAATGCCTTATTTTGTAAGAAAAATAGCATTAAATACTAGCTGTTTGCCTATACTAACCATTGAATGAGAATATGGTAAATTTCTGCTGCAAGAAAATAGGTCATAAAACTCTGAATGTGTATTATTTAAGGAAATAGCATGAATGTCAAAATCCTTTTGATGCTAGAGACTCAAAAATCCTTGACCTTTAGCTTATTTCAGAAATTTGGAAGGACTTGAAGGTAATTCATGCGTTCAGGAAGCAATGTAATGCTATAAAATACTACTTATCTAGAATACAAAGAAATCAATCATTGTGGTTATAGTATCTAAGTATCTAAGACCAAAGAAGGGACTTTTTTTCCCCAGGGTGGTTTTCCTCCCTCCTAAAGGATGTTATTTTCACAATAAACTGTCTCTTCTTGTGTCAGCACTCTGAAAACATGCCGTTTTCAAGCCAAAGCCCTTTTGGGCTGCCCCGTCTCCTTTTATCTCATTGAAGGAGTATAAGAGACTGTCCTTCCCTGCCACAGGGATGTGAGCTGACGTGAGCTTATGGAATCTGAGGAGGCCTCTCCTGTGCCGTGCCCTCCCAGGTTGTGTATGTGTCCTCATAGGAGAGAAGTGCAGTTTTGCAAACATGAGGCGAGCTAAAGTTTTGTCCAGCTTCCTTCAGCGTTTAGCAGAATTACAGGGAAGAGTTGACAAGCATTGTCATGATCTACTGATTTTGTGTTTTAAACTGTTCAGAAAATACGGGGTATTCAGTAATGTATTTTCCAGAACCCTCAACTTTTCCTCCCAACTTTTACAGCTTACTGAGTTCTTTTCTCAACTCAATCTAGTGTTTTCATGCCTTATTTTAATTAGAAAAGGTTTTCAGAAAAAGACATGACACAATCAGCTGCATTAGGAAAAAAACAAGTCCTTTGCTTCTTCAGCACACCATTGGATCAGAGGGGTAGTGTCAGCGATCCGACCGAGATCCTGCCCTCAGTGGAGCATGACTGAAGTCATCTGCGTAAGGAGCGGATGTGGTGCTTCACAGCTGTGGATGCTTACATTATATAAAAATATTTCCACAACTGTCCTGACTGAGTTGCGCTTCCTGTAGCATGTAGCACACTGACTCAGTGCTTCAGCGTTGCCCTGATCCTTCAGCGTTTTCTTGTACTCACCCATTTTGAATGACATTTCTCTCTGCCCTTAGCTGGAGAATCTTTTGGATGAGTATGTCAAAAAAATTCCTTATAAAGAGAGCTTTATTCAGTGGTGATACAGTACTTTTGTTTGCTGGCCACTCTACCATGGACTTAGTTTATTACTGCAGAGGTGTCTTGTGGCGTGTTTAGGCCTCCTCCAGGCATGGCGTCCTGTGGCTTTCAGCCTCAGAGCATTGGGGTGTGGAATGGCTCTCATCGCCCTACATCCTCTCCATTGTTGAGCATAATACTGCCTGGTCCTCCTGTTGCTCCTTCCAATTTGAGGTCTTCTAGTCAGCTGCATCTCTCTCTCTTTGCTTTAGTTTTTCTCTTGATAGTTCCGCTATGCATATTAGTACAACAGCATATGAGTAGGGCCCCATAATTGGCAACTGGGACTCAAAAGTGGAGAGCTGCGTGGCCCTGGCATTCTGGAGAGCTTTGGAAGACCTCCCAGTGCTTGAGGCCATGTGCTTCCTAGCATTTAGTGAGAGGTGGCAAAAATTTCTCTGATATCAACAGCCTTCACGCAAAACTACCCTGCTTTTCCCCACACACCTTCTTCCCTTAAAGAGGGAAGAAAGAAAAAAAAGGGAAGAAAGAGGTGGAGAGTCATTGGGGGTGTAGAACTGGTCACATGTACAAGAAGAGGAGACCAGAGTTTCCTTACATGGTTGCACAACTGCTTATGTAGCAGACTTGCCAGTATGCGCATTGTCTGTGTGAGATTTGGAAGAAGAGCTGGGGAGAAACTCTCAGTACTGTAGTTCAGTACCGGGTAAGTAGGTACCACTGAAAGCACCTGGATTTCAGCTCTCTGTGAACCGACCCACACAGCCTGCCTGCTAGGTGAGTAGAGCCCAGCAACTAGACATGTCCAGATGCATGTTCTGCACTCCTCAGAGGGTCAGTAGACCTGGGGAACATTAGTTCTCCCATGTCAAGGAAACAGGCGGTGGCAACCTTCACGAGTGTCTTTTGAAAATTCATAGATTCTGTAAAGGAGAGTTGTAGACCTTCCCTGTAGAGGCTTTCAGCAGCAGAGGAGAGAGAATTGGTGCTACACTTAGGTAAGAAAGGAGACACTTGCCTCTTCTTCTATCCCTTCCTCCTAATAATCTCCATGTGCTAATTTTTATCGGCACTATGCTTTGGGCGTTCCCACTGCCATTGTCCCAGCTTGGGTCAATGTGGAGTTAATTGGCTATGAGAGTGGCGTGTTACACTTTGTTGGACTGAGTTTCTAATCCTGGAAATGACCTGAACTTTAATAATAAGACGTGAGAAAGAGGGATGCCAGAGAGCACAGATGAAAACAGTGATGGCCGAGTTTGTTCCTTTGTGAACCGCTTATGTTAGGCTTCGGCCACTTGGGCTGTGCAAAGGGCCTGCAGTCCAACTGGGAGAGCCCAGTCGTCCATAGCCTGTGCCTGCTATCCGTGAAAACTGGCCGCACTCATCTTTTTTTGTGGCTGAAAGAGCCATAGGGGTTCTCAGTCCAGACCACAGGCTATTTCGTACTACTGGCCCGGAGATGATTTTATTGAAATGGTTTTATTTTCCTAAATCAGACTTGTTTATTACTGCATTTATTACTACTCATTCTTCCTTGGGTTATAATTTCTTTTCAGGAAAACTCAGTCTCCTTATACTGTCCCCCCCTTCTGTATATGCTTTTAAAGTTAACCTGGAACTCTCCTTGTTAAAAATAAATAATTCAAGATGAAAAGATGCCTCAGCAGGAAAAGATGAAACCAACTGCAGTTCTTGAAAATTTCCAGAGCGTACAAGTGGTAATGGCAAAACTTCTGTTAGAGTTTGTTGAATCATGCTTTCTAGAGACCAAAATATCACTGGGCTTCCTCCTCACCCCACCCCCACTTACAAATTACTTTCCTGGGCGCTGAAGAATGCCTTCCTTGAACACTTCCCAGGCTGAAATGTTTGACCAGGTTCTAAGCTTTATGACCTTAATTGCCCATTTGTCTGAAAGTTGGAATGAAGCCAAACTCTTCTGTAGGGGATATTTTGGCCTTCTTCTCGTGTGCTGCTTTTGTGCAGCGAGACGGGATGTCTGTCTTGTCTTTCTTGGTGCTAGTCCTCTGCCTCTATTTGAAGACTAAGCAGAACAGACTCAGCACATGCCAGTGTCCTGGAGGACAATGTCCATGGTACCACTGACAGGACTCCTTGTGAGGAACCACTTGGGGAAATTGCTTCAGATCTTAATACCAGCAACCACTGTGCTTCCACCCTGGAAAAGTGGCTTGCTCTTAGCTCTTATACAACGTGCATCCCATCCAAATGTGGCTTCTCTTTGCTTAAGGGAGGCAAGGATCAAACTTGCAGCTCAGGACAGTGACTACCAAGACCTGTGCTACAAAAGTCTGTGTTCCGATTCTACGCTTTGCTTTCCTGTTCTCTTCTCCTAATTGTTTTCTGATTCTTTCCTCTGGTTATTTTATTCTTTTGCTTCGTGCATGCTTTTTTATACCATACCCTTCAATCCTCATGATGCAATACATACATCTACTGTGCTGTTGCCAAGTAAATGGGGCGAGAATTTTTAAGGCTTTAACCTTTTTATCTGCTGCCCAAATTAGTGGTCATGGTAGAAAATAAGTTATGGTCCCAGATATAGGTTTAATGGAAAAATGGAGCTTTTCTACAAACTTAAATCTTGTCCTAGATTTTGCAAGGCTGGGACTAAAAGTGAATTTTTCTTGAGAAGATTAAGATGGTTAAAAGGTCATATTAACTACTCAGTAGTATTACTTTTGTACTAAAACTTAAGAAGCCACCCAGACAGCTGTTCCAGAGTCTGTAATGAATTGGGACAGAAAGCATACCTGAAATTCATATTTAACCAGTCGAGAAGAAAAAGGTGAGCTGGAAGGCATTGATCCTGAGAAGCAAGACTTTCTTAATTTGAGAAGCTGTTTCATCTTTTCTTGTTTGGTCATTTCATCTCTAAAATGAAGAAACTAACATAGATGAACAGTAGGACTCTGCCAAATTATAGAAGGATTCTATAATTTTATGATTTTCCAAATCATAATTTTATGGTTTTCCAAATCTGCAGCTAAAATTGAGCCTTGAAAAGAGAATTTACTGTCACTACTTGTGTAAGTAGAGTTTGAAGAGTTACGAATTTTGAGGCCCTTAGCAGTAGCTGGATTAACATGTTCAGACCCAGACTATCAGTGTTGTCTCTTGACATAGTAACTGGGGCTGCAGATGCAATATGCAGGTGTTTTACTCATAATCCTGAGTGTATGACAGTAATTTGTATTAAAGCCAAACCAAGAAATTTTGTTTGCACTCACTTACACTCATGTATGATTGCAGTAGTTCCCATGAAGGCAACCTATACATGGTCATCTTCTTGGTGAATTTGAATGTGCTCATCATAGGTGTTCAGTAAATACTTATTATTTTGGCTTGAATTTTATAGCATCATCCCCTAAGATGGTCAATTATAAAATGGCTTGCTAGTTTACCTTGGAATTATTTTTAAATTGTATATAAATATAAGACATATAAATATAAAATTTAAATTTGGAAGGAACCTTGGAGACTTACCTAAGATGGAACATTTTTGTTTCATAATTTTAGAGGAGGAAAATATGTAATATTATTACTGTCTGGAGGAATATCACTTGTTTTCTCTTCTTTATCTTATTTCAGAACTGTTAAACATTTCCCGTGTGTATAATAGAAAAAAATAAACATTATGCTTAGCATATGAGCTTAGTAAATGTTCTTTTCTTCATTTTCTCAAATCGGTTTTTGCTATTAGTGCTATGCTCAAAATTAGACATCTGGACATGGAGCTGAGTGGAGGCCTGCTTATAGCCACTAGAAAGCTTTGTCTGTGCAAAATAGTTTTAACCTGTAATATAAGATTTATACAGAAAAGAGATTAGTATAGAGTTACTACCTTGGAACTAATCATTGATTACATTTTATAAAGTAAAAATACAGTATTGAAAAGACAAGTTATCTGTAAAATGTGGAGTGTATTTAGGCAGTGTAAATAAGCTTGAATGATTTGTGCTATTGATGGTAACTGCCATGTTTCACAAACAAGGATTCATTTTCCTTGAGCTGGGAAGAACGAATACTGCCCGGAGTTTGGCCAAGTGGTCAGAAATAGTTGGAGGAGTCATGCAGTCGTTTCCAGAATTCCAGGGCCATTCCATCATATTGGTGGGTCTGGTTTGTTTTCAGTTCCTTTTGAAACTGAGCGCCACTGATGGGACAAATGCTCAATAAATCACACCCATGCTGAGACTGCACACCAAAGGCAGTTGCAGAAAGTTAAAGCTCCTTCCATAACCAGCAAACTCTGTACTTGTCTTCTGAAGAGTGGCTTTATTTCTGCCAAAATGCAGTTCAGCATTTCTTCGAAATATGTGAAGTGTGAACTCAAAATAGTCCAGCACGGGTAACTGCTGAAGTCTGGTTTTCATTTGCCAGCCATTCAATCCATAGCTCTTATTTGAATCAGGAACCTGTGCACCCTTTAACAGGAATCATTTGTCTTCATTGTCCCAGCGAATATATGTTTATCCACTACAGATTTTGACCTAGGAAAATATTATCATTTATTTTATTTTATTTTATTTTAAACCAAGAACATGTATTGGTACATTTTACATATAATGGTTACATTCATCACCTTTATTTTGTACCTGTACATGATGCATCTTGGTTCTCCCCCCTCTTCCCCGCCCCTCCCCTCTGTTCCCTCCCTCCCTAGTTAGAGCATGTTTATTCTTAATTTTCCATATTTTCCCTTTCCCTTTTCTTTCCTTTGTTGCCTTTCTGCTTTTCCCCTTCTTTCTTTCTAGTACTCCTCTCCTTTGTATATTATCTTCCTTTTATATAATATCTATTACACCTCTTTGTCCTTATTTACAGTTATGATTTCTCATATCAGAGAGACAATTCGATGTGTACTCACGAGTGTCTGATTTATTTCACTTAAAAGTATGTTCTCAAGGAACATCCATTTATATATGAATGACTCTAGTTTGTCCTTTTTTATGGCTGTGTAGTAGTCCATCGTGTAGAAAAACCACATTTTCTTTAGCCATTCATTGGTTGTTGGGCATTTAGGTTGTTTCCAAGACTTAGCTATTACAAACTGTGTTGCTATGAACATGGTCGTGCATACATCCCTATGGTATGACGATTTTAATTCTTCTGGGAAGATTCCCAGTAGGGGAATAGCTGAGTCAAATGGAACCTCCAGTTGTAGTTTTTTGAGGAATCTCCATATTGATTTCCACAGTGGCTGGACCAGCCTACATCCCCACCAACAGTGGAGGAGGGTTCCTTTTTCCCCACAGCCCCGCCAGCATTCGTTATTGGTTGATTTTTCCATATATGAATTATAGACGTTTTAATAAATTTTGTTTTCCAGAATTTTTATATTTTAAGTTCCTTGGTCTGAGAACTCAGTTCTATCACTTACTTCACATTTTCACAGCCAGCTGAAGGAATGAAAATAAAGGACCCCTCTCTGCCAGGACCACTTCCAACCTTTTGTAAATAACAGATGGATGATTGCATCTGGACAAAACAGCAACTTCAACTTTGGATAATGTCTGCATCATGTCTTACAAAGTTAATCATTTATTGAAAATATAGTATAAGATAGGAAGTGACCTGGCCAGGGACTTGCCTCATAATTCTAAACTCTTCCATCTTCCTCACTTCAACTTACCTATTTTGGCATCTGTGTCTTAACTGGGTGCCGTTGTTAAAATGTGTGGCTAGCTGCTCCTCACGTGTAATGTAGATACACCATTCTACCTACTTGAGGGCCCACTTCTGTCCCTCTCGTTGCCTGTTGATTCATTATTCTTGAGGATCCAACTCAAATGCTTTTTCATGAGGTCTTCTTCCTTGATCACGCAGGGAGCTGAATGTGATTGGTGTCCTCTGAAGTGCTGTGTTCTTGAGTGCTGTCTACCACGCGCTGGCGGTTTGGTCTGCATGAAACGCTGTGTTGCACTTTAAGACATGTGTTATGTGTAGACAAAGGCAGGGATTGCTGTTTTTGTATTTTTGCTGTTCCAGAGGAATTGTGTATTGTGAGTTTTTTGTGCATGCAGTATCATTGACAGAATAATGAACATTCCCCAGATTTAATTGGCATCCACTCACATGGATGGACATGGTGATTATGGAAAAGAGTGGGAATGGTCTGTAGCCAGGAAGTACCTTTAGTGTAGGAAGATTTCCTGAAAGTAAAATTGTTTCATTTGTATATTAATTTAAATTTTTGACAAGTTAATATTTTTATAGGATTCAGGATTCACACTATGCAAGCGAATAAATCTAAATTTAAAGAGTCTTCCTTTTTTTTTGCAACATGTAATTTTGCAACTTTGTTATTAATTTTGACAAAATATCTGCAACACTTTCCAGTTGAATATGTAAAGATCACTCATTTTTCCTTGTATTGCATGTTACATGTTATTACATTGTGTGGGTGCAGTATGTGTTAATTCAACCAACCCTTGATCCCTGGTTGGTGGACTTTTAAATTGTTTACCAGTATTGTTACAGAGATGTATTTTTAATCATATACAAAACTCTAGTGTTTTATGGGAGAAACTAGACATAAGATATTGAATAAAGAAGAGAATTGTTTTAGAACACAGAGACAGTTTTAATAGGCCCAGTTTACTTTCTGCAAATTTTATTTTAGTAAAGAAATAACTAAAAAGCAAGCTTTAAAGATGTACTAATAAGTCCATTTAGCACAAGGCAAATAGCTGTCAATTACATTTATTTCCTATTTAAACTGAAACTTCACTCGTAATTTCTAAGGATTCTTGAAAGTGAATAATGCTTGTAGATAATTTGTATCCTAATATGAAATTGAATTCAGTAATTATTTTGTGAGATGAATGAACATTGAGAGATTACAAACTTTCTTTTCCATCATCCTCGATATTGAATTACAGTTTTTTCAGTGCTGTATGTGCTGATAGTATTGACCTCATCACTTGTGTTGTCTGTGCTGTTTAAGACAAGTCCTGGCTTTCCAGGATTGTCTTTTTAAAACAGAATTCTCAGTCCTCAGAACTGTGTTTTGCTTGTGGCCATATATGGTATGTGACATAATAATTTCCACAACAGTATTAACTGTTTATTGAGCAGTTACTGTGAATTGAAGAATGCAAAGTTGGGAGTTCTCAACTTTGGATTTCCCTAGCAATGTCAAACACTTATTACTGATCCTCACCCCCAGGATTTAATTGATCTGAGGGATAGTGTTCCCAGTTAACATTTTACTGAATTTTCTTCCTTTTTTCTATCTTTGTAGTTTGTTGTTGTTGTTGTTGTTGTTTTTGTTTTTTTGGTGCTGGGGATCAAACTCAAGGCCTTGCACTTGCAAGACAAGTGTTCTACCATTGAGCTAAATCCCCAGCCCCTCTTTGTAGTCTTTTTTTCTGGTAGGATCATTTAGTACTCCTAATACTATAAAAAACACTCTCGTGTATACGTGTATTTAACTTATTTGTAATTACCACCTTGTGGCCTCCTTTCCTCTTCACCTCCATTTCCATGCACCTCTCCCCCACTACCTGTCATCCTTGGCTTTTGGCTGTTAGACTTTGACTCACTCTCTCCCTCACTGCCCTCTTCTTGAATTTCAGCATCTCCATCCTAGAAGAGTAAGGTTTTGAACATAGAGAAATATTTGTATTATCAATCAGTAGATCAGCATTGGTACAAAACCGCCAAACATTCATGTACCTTATTTGTATTCACCAGATGTCCTGACCATGTCTCTCTCTCCCCTCTGGCCCAGGACTGTAAACAAGAACATGTGTTGAATTTAGTTGTCAGGTCTGCTCCATCTTCGGTGTGGAACACGTTCCTCAGTCTTCTCCCTGTGTCTCACATCCTTGACAGGCCTTTCTTTTGTACAGCCCTGAACTGGGACCACCTGGTGTTTTCCCGTGACCAGACTCAGGCTGGGTGTTCTTGGCAGACATGAGGCTGTGCTCCTTCTGGAGCAACATAGGAAGCATCCTGGGTCAGCTCTGTTGCTTGTCATGTAACTGTGATGGCCTGATCGAGTTGGTTGTCCTAGTCTGTTAGGACTGATACAATAAAATACTTAGGTAATTTACAAACAACAGAAACGTATTTCTTGCATTCAGGCAGCTGGGGATCTGAGATCAGGGTGTTGGCAGATTTGTTGTCTGGTGTCCACCTCTTTATTCAGAGCCAGGTCTTCTGGCTGTGTTGTCATGTGGTGGAAAGGACCAATAGCTCCCCTGTGCCTCTCTTATAAGGCCGCTAATCCAATAGTGAGAATTCTATCCTCATGAATTAATCACCCCTATAAACCCCACATCTTAATATTATCATGTTAGAGATTAAATTTCAACATGAATTTTGAGGGGACACTTTGAGATCACAGCCTTTGAGGAGTGACTAACCACTGTGATAATTGCTAAAGGGTGGTTATTTTTTCATTATTCCATCTATATTTATTAGCTGGCATTCTGTAAGAAAAAGCTTTCTTTTACTCCCCATTTATGAATTTAATTACCAGTATAGATTTATCGGCTTCCACTTCATTCACTGGATTTTAATCTGATACTCTTATTGTTTATTTTGATACTCAAATTGTTCCAGATTTGGCTAATGGAATCTATGTTGGCATCTGTGTTCTTTTGACAGATTTCTATCATTCTTTGATCATTTTTCTGCTTTCTGGCACAGGAAGACATTCTAGGCTCATCTGGTATTTTCCTTGCCCTATCCTTACGAGTTGAAAATGGCAAAAAGCAATCATGATCTGGGTCTCAGTGGGTCATACCCACTCAGGCACAGTTGCTGCTAGGCCTTCCCAGTAGAAAGAACTATGAAATGTTTCCCTGTGTGTACATATCTATGATTAATGTTTCCCTGTCATGTACATATCTATGATTAATTCTGTACTTACTTCTGCCTACAAAACTTTTAAAAAATGAGTTCATTCTGATAGTTTACATTCTCATCCTATACTTCAGTGTTGCTTTTAGCCACACTCTTCTGAGAAGGTGAGAAAGCTGGTCTCCATTATCTTCAGTATATTAATTTTCTGTCTAATCTATTTTTACTCAGTGTAGCCAACATCTCAATAACTCAGGACCCTTCCTTTGTCACCTCCACACTTCCCCTTTGCCTCCTTCTCCTGCATAGCATCCCCAACCCTGAAGCCTCACTCTTCAGCAAAGGGAAAGGGGGGGGGGAGAGAACAGTTCTCCCGCCAGGTAGTTTAAGGTGCTGCCAAAGATGAAAACCACCTTTTTGGATATTGTACATATTATGTCTCTTTAAATATTTCAAACTACAGATACTTTCCTTATGAAATAGTCAAGATTTTTAAAAAAATAAATCTTTGCTCTCATCTTTTCTTTTATCATTCATCTATTCCAGTGGTGGAGAACCTCTAGCACATGGGCCGCAGTGGGCTGTGTGTATCATTGAAAGCTCTAAAAGGTTCGCCATGACTGGTCTGGTCTACCCACTGAGTGGACTAGGGGGTCAGTTCTCATTGATCGTGAGGCTGCAGTGAGATGTTGTAGATGGATTTTGTTCTAGTGTTTTCATGGTTCCCAGTATCGATGATGTGGTCTGTTGGCAACCACCTGGTGCTGTCAGTTTTTTTAAAGGGTGTGGAGGGTGGGGATTCTCTTCAAATGTGTGACTTCTAAACGGTCCTCACATACCAGGTGTGAACTTCTTCACTCTCTGAAGTTCTCTCCCGTGTGTCTTTGCCTCTGCTTCTTCACTGAATCCAAAGGGTTTTGTATCAAGTCCATCCTGTGTGCTTTTTCCCCAGAGTTTGAAAATGGCACTTTAAAGGGCCAGATGTCTCCTAGCCTAACTCTGTCTCCTTTAGGAAAGCCAGAGGGAGAAGTGGTAGAGAACCTCTGGTCTAGATTGGAATAAAGCTGCAACCCTGATTACAGTCAGGAGAATCTGAGGAGTATTCTGAAGCTAAATTCCGTTGCTGTGTGATCCATGATGATCTAAGCATTTTCGTCTGTTTTTCATTTTCTGAAGATTGTTAAATTGGTTGCTATTATCGACAGTATTTAGGTTTGAACAATTAAAATAAAGGTATAGAGTTACCTATGTGTGCTCTGGGCAGGTTTTGCTCATTCGTTGGCCCAAGTTCATTCTGCAAAGTTTATGTGGCACAAGTCTACATTAGATAAATCTCTTACATAGTGGAAAATAGCTGGAGTCATTGGAGGGTAACGGAGTATTTTTAAGTAAATTTTCACTTACTTAGAAACTAAATTGAGTATTGTTGAATTTATACTGCTTTCAAATCTGTTATAGTTTGGATTTTAAATATGAGGTTTTGTAGTATTATTCATTTGACTGAAGGTTAATTTTGAAAACTTCAAGATTTGATACAGTTTAAAAAGATGAAGAAAGCAGAACCATAGAAATTAGACAGTAGTTTCAGAAAAAATTTTGAAAAATACAGAAAACTATGCTTCGAAACTTTGAGAATGGTCATACTTTGGAATTAAAAAAATTATTATGAAGACTGAAATGCTCCATCTTTTTTGATTTATATTTTTGTTCACTGTGCTTCCTCAGTAAAGAGGCTGTTTGTGAGACTTACAGTTGTTTGAGCTTGTCTTACTGAGTATCCCCTTTTTCCAGGATACCTCAGGAAAACTAGAGTGACTGGAAGTGGTCAGACCTCCAGGCTGAAATACCATCAGCACAGATCATGGCTATCTTTTACTAGAAGGATCTATAAATAGAGTACTCTTGCTTATTTAAAATAAAGGTTGGGATCACATTTAAGCACCAAATTTATAAATTTTTTCTAAAATTATCTGTGGAAATTACATTGTCTAAAAAAGCTACTTTGACAAAAGACTATTTCCAATGACATAAACCTTTTAAGGAAGAGTTTCATGTGTTTTCCACTAATGATAAAGATCAAAGTTAAGTATTTTAACTAAAATGGGAACAAGTATATTTTCCTTTAGTTAAGTGCATTAGAAATATGAAACCACTAGTCAGCTAAGTCTCCATAGCAATCATCTATGTTTACTAGTTGAATAAAATGTTTCAATTTGGATATTGATAAAGCTCTTGAAAAGTGGAAAACATTCATCAAAAATATCAGGTATTTTGACTAGAAATTCAGTCATTGATAATTTTGTGTTTGTATGAGAAGGTGCGATGTGACCACTAATTTCTTTTAACAGCTTCCTTGCTTCTGAGTCATTGTCTTTGGAAACAGAGAAAAGAACAATTTTATCGATTACATTGCCATTTCATACAGTTCATCATAATCCATGTATAATGAACAATCATGAGAAAATGGATATTTTGTAATAATCTAATATGAAGGTGGAAAAAGTATGGAGTTCTTGAACATTCAGTCACATTGGAAAACTTGTGTTAAATGAATTTACTGTTAGTTTTCTGAAAATGAGTATTTATGCACATTGTGGGTACTGATAAATACTGAGTAGTAAATGAAAGATGTAATTTTTATTTTTAGTTTTGAAAATTCAGTTACTGTTTTATTTAATTGAACAGTTTCCTTACCCACAACCTTTAGTATTAGAGAACAGGTGATCTATTTTTTTGTGCTTAAAGTTTTGTCTTCTACAATATCATTTAGTGGAATTGTATGACATTTAGTCTTTTGTCTTCATTTTACTTAGGATACATCTTTTGAGCTTTATCTAAGTTTTGGGGTATATTGCTAGCTTTTGTTTGTTTGTTTGTTTTGAATAGTGGCCTATTTATGGATGTATAATATTTAAAAAAATTTTCCAGTTGATGGGCAGTTAGATTATATATAGTTTAGGGCTATTATAAATGCAGATGATGTAAAATCCACAGACAAGTTTTTATGGGTTCATATATTTGCATTTCTTTTGGATGTATATTTTTAAATAGAATTGCTGGTATTATGGTAAGTGTGGGCTCTATAAGAAACCGACCAGTCATTTTCTAAAGTGTTTGTACAATTTTGAATTTGCACCAGCAGTAGTTGAGAGTTTCAGTTGTTTCACATCCTTGTCAGCACTAGAAATTATCCAGTTTTTTATTGTTAGTCATTCTAGTGGCTATGTAATAGTTTCTTTTTAAAAAGTTTCTTTACACATTTTGTGTTAGTGCATATTGGTTCTACAGATTAATGGATTTCACTTGGGCATATTTGCATACGCACAGAGCATACTTTAATCACGGTCCCCCTATCACCTTCTTGCCCCACCCCATCTAGTTTTCCATTGTGTGGGGGGGTCAATGTGTATCATGTATTTTGATCATATTTATGCCTCCACTACCTGCTCTTACATTCTTCCTTCTTCTCTTCCTCTTGTCTAACAGTCTTTTTCCTACTTGTCATCTTTTTTAGATTCCACATGTTAGAGAGGATATGTGATATTTGTCTTTCTGAGTCTGGTTCATTTTGCTCAACAAAATGATCTTTGGATCTATCTATTTTTTCTGCAAATGACAAGATTTCATTTTTTCTATGGCTGAATAGTCCTCCATTTTGTGTGTGTGTGTGTGTATTTGTGTTTGTGTGTGTATGTATGTGTGTGTATATATATATATATCTCATATTTTCTTTATCCATTTATCTGTTGATAGGCACCTAGGCTGATTCCGTGCCTTTGCTGTTGTGTATTGTGCTGCAATAAACGTGGGTATGTAGGTATCTCCATGGTATGCTGACTTTAATTCCTTTGAGTATATAACAAGGAGTTGTATAACTGGATAAAATGAAATTTCTATTTTTAGTTTTTTGAAGAACCTCCATATTGACTTCCATAGTGCCTATACTAATTTACATTCTCACCAGCAATATAGGAAGATTCCTTTTACTTTGCCATCCTCACTAAAATTTATTGTTTTTTGTATTCTTGATAGCCATTCTGGCTGGAGTAAGATGGAATCCCAGTGTAGTTTTGATTTGCACTTCCCTAATGGCTAAAAATGGTAAACATTTTTTCATATACTTATTGGCCATTTGTACCTTTTTTAAGAAGTGTGTCTTCACTTTTTCCCACTTATCAGTTGGATAATTTGATTTTTTTTTATGTTAAGTTTTAAAATTCTTCATACATTCTGGCTACTAATCCTGTGTCAGGGAAGAGTAGCTGGCACAGATCTGCTCCCATTCTGTAGCTTGTCTCTTCACTCTGTTGATTGTACACCTTACTGTGCAGAAACTGTTTAATTTGATGTAATCCTCTTTGTTGATTCTTGCTATTTCCTGTGCTATTGGAATTCTGTTCAAAACCTTTTTGCCTGTGCCCATGGCTTCAGTTTTGTTTTAGTAGTTTCAGAGTTTCAGGTCATATAACTAGTTCTTTGATCCAGTTTAAACTGATTTTTGTATGAGGCAAGAGAGAGGAATCTAGTTTCAGTCTTCTACAAGTGGATATCCAATTTTCCTACAAGTTTGTTAAGGAGGCTGTCCTTTCTCCAATATATAATTTTGGATTTTTTTCCCAGAATCAGATGGCTGTAGTTTTCTGGGTTTGTTTTTGTGTCCTTTGCGCTGTTTCATTGGTCTACATATCTGTTTTTGTGCCAGTATTATGCTGTTCTTATTACGGTGGCTTTGTAGTGTAATTTGAAATTGGGTATTGTGATACCTTGGGCAAATTACTTAGATTTTTAAAAACTTTTTTTCACCTATAAAGTGGGATAGTAAGGCCTACTTCTTATAAAATCAAATACGTCATTAAATACTCTTTATAAGATCTCCCACATTGCAAGTCATGTGTAGCGTTCAATCATTAGCATCACCCTCTTCCTCTCTTAATTACTGGTTGAATTGTTCAGTATACTATTGAGTTCCCCCCTACAAGAAACTTTAAGATAGCAAAAATAATGATTTGCTTTTGTTTAACCTATTTTATTTAATACTTAAACTCCTTTGACAAATATATTGGAAGTGATAGCTAATTCTGACTTTTCCTTAGTGGCCTGGTAAAGAGAGGTTCATAATTCAGCCAGCCATATAGAAAAATAGTACACTTGACAGTTTCAAAAAGGACAAGGATTATCACTTATTACTAGGATTTTATTTTCCGAGTAATAACTGAGTGCTTTGTACCTCTGTAGAGTCTAAAAAGGTTACAGAAGTAAGCACGCGTTCTCCTTGGCCTCCTAGACCTTTAAAAGCTGACTCATAAAGAATGACATTTAATTGTAGCCTTGGTATATGATTGCTTAGTAGCTATTAAGGACACTTCTTTACCAAACTCATTATGAGAGCCCAGTACTGATTTACAGTTTTAGTGAAAATGTGGGACATTTGAGGGAATTTTATGAAATCATATCTCATTTGTCCACCAAATCCATGAAAATAAAAACAATGTGGAAGTTTCTGAATATACTTGGGATCTGATTTTAAGAAGTACTAATGACTTCTCTGTTCAGGATTTTTTTTTTTCTTCCTTTCAAAATCAGATTAGTTACCTAGTAAACCCCCTTCTCCCAAAAAAAGCTTTTCTTGTGGAATGATTAAAGAATAGTGAAATTGGATAAAGGCAGGAAGACAGGATAGAAGGAGAGATACAAGTCTCAGTACCCATCACCAGTCCCTAAAAGATCAAATTTACCTTTTAATGTAATTTACATATGTGGCTGAGCCTTTTTATTTTGCCTCTGAGGAAATGGAATGTTAAGAGAGGCGACTCACATCTGTAAAAATATATACTGCTGCTTGAAGTCAGAGCCGGGACTGAGGGACACTCCTGACTCATAGCTCCCTGATCCCCAGCAAGTTCTTCAGTCTCTCCAAACTTCCTTTTCAAGTATTAAGTGGGGACTATGCCTGTTTTATAAAGTTTTGCAGATGAAGTGGAGGTAATAGTACATGTCTGTGGTGATGCCTGACAGGTGCTCAATAAATGTTATTACCCTTTGTCTCATCTTTCCTTGCAGGAAATTACTTTAAAACCAAACATAATAGATAAAAATTGGTGGTAAATACTTTTTCCAGAATCAAGTATTTTATCATCTTCCACTTAAAAAAATGTACAACATGCATATTGGATATAAAAGTTCTTACGGAAAGTTCTCTGAATCATTTTAGCTTGGAAAAAAGGGAGGGTTTACTGCATCTTTAGAAGTGCTGGTTTAGAATGGTGCATTATTGCCTTGGGCCAGGGGCACCAATTTATATAAAAAAAGCAGTCTTGCAAACTTTTGTTCTCCCTTGCTTTTCTGAATTCCTCTTTTGTGAGCTTTGATCCTCAAAGAATGACCTTATAAAATGAAAGGAAAATATCCATAAAGTTTACAACTTACACTTTCCATTCAAGTTGGTTTTTTTTTTTTTTTTTTCCAGATGAGTTCACAGTGTTCCAAATCTCATCTTTAGGACGGACCCAGTTTGAAAAGAATCTCAAAATTCTGCCTTGCCACAGTAGCTTGTATCCTAACAGTCACATTAGAGCTATGCTACTTTCTGTGCTGTTTTAAAGAACATGCATTCCAAGAGTGGTATCTTTGTAAATGGATATAGTGTATAACTAGAAATTCTCTTGTTTGGGAAAACTCAGTTTCATCGATGGCATCAAGATAGTGTGTGTGTTTGTCGCACTGACGTATATTGCTTGTTTTGGCTTTCCATCTACAGAAAACAAGAACCTAAGAACATGTGAACCAAGATTTTTCCTTCACTCTTTAAAGTGGGTGGGTGTACCTAGTTCAGTATTTTTCCTGATCAGAGTGCAGAGTTTAGATACTTGGGAATTGGTACCAACCTTTCTCTCCTCTACTCCCTTAACAGTGGACTCTAGGAAGTGGTAGTATCTAGATGCTTACCTGAGGGATTAGTGATCTTTATTTTGTAGTCCAAATGAATTGTAAAAAGTTGCATGCAGTTAAAGTGTGAGTTGATAGTATGTATAGTAAGGAAAACTACTTGTCTTAGAATATTGAGAATAAAATATTAAGAATATTAAGAATGAAAACACATGTGCTGAAAATGAGATGGAAACATATTTTTCCAATTATTATATATGAATAGGTCATTAAAATACTTGTGTTATTAAATAAAAACTTTTTAAAAATACGATTATCTATGATACTTCATGCCACAATAAAGTCTGTATAAAAATTGGTCAAATAAACGAATGGGAGTTGATATAGAGCATTTTAATTTGTAGTTGCCTTTGAAAATTTGGTTTATGAGTTTTGGATAAAAGTGCAATTTGATGTTTCTTGAGATTTTATGAAAATAACTAAGTTAAATTTAAGCCTTTACTAATTTGTAGTTGCTAATTTTTTCAAAGAAAGATCTCAGGATGTTTTAGTGTAAAAACTCTTCTGTATAATATTAGAAATTAAAATTGTAAACAGTATCCCCAGAGAAATATTCACAATACATTAAAGAGTAACATAATATGACATTTAGTGTGCCAGTAATGGCATTCTGATTATTAAATAGGTTCCAAAGAGCTGTCAGAATATGAAAATTATGTAAATTACAAAGCATAATTTAGACATAATTCAGAATGACCATTATTTTCCTTATATTAGCAGGAAGTTTCTCCATTTTTTTTCTGAATTAGCATAGTTTCATTAATTAAAATATTGAAAATATTGCTAATTAACTTGTTTTCTGTGAAGTAAACACAGTAACTTGTTTTCTGTGATGTTTTGCTAATTATTTTAAATGGCTTTAAATACTAATGTTCTTTATAACTGAATAGCTTACAAATTTGTTAGTAGTAAACATTCATCATTAACGTTGAAAGTGAGAGTCTGAGAGCAAAGATAGAGTGCTTCATTTATATTATTATAATATTTTAACTCGTGCTTTTTAGGAAATGCAGCTTGATTACTTAAGATGTTTCCAAAAATTTTATTACAGAAAATACAGAAAAGTTGAGAAGGTTGCAGGGAATACCAGGTACCCATCACCTAAATTCTATGATGACTTAAAAAATTGCTTTATCACTTATAGATCCATCCTGTTTACTGTTTTCTCTGTCAGTCCATTTGATCTTTTGACACATTTCACCTGACATGCAGATATCAGTATACTTCACTCTATTTTGTTCTTGTACAATAAATGTAAAATTCAATGTATTTTGACAAAAGTATGTCTATTTCACCAACTTTCATGATATTGACTATATAAACTTTCTCAATTGCAAAAGTTTACCCTCATTCTTTCTAAAATCCCCACTGAATATCTCATCCCTTCCCAACATGGAAACCACACTTGTGAGTTTTCTCACTGAAGCTTAGTTTTGCTTATTCTAGAATATCCTACAAATGGAAACACATAGTTTGTGCTTGGTGGTGTAAGGTTTCTTTCAATCAGCATAAATGTTTTGGGTTTCATCCATATTTTTGCACATCAGTAGTTTCTTTCTTTTTATTAATGAGTAATATTACATTGTGTGAAACCCACCTCAGTTTCTTTGTGTGTTTTCTTGTTCATGAACACTTGCTGAGTGTTTCCAATTGTCTGTCTCATAGGAGTTTAAAAATCTCCTTGCCCAAATATGTGTCTTCTTTACAAGTTCCTATTTCAGTAAAAGTCTGTGTATTTAAGCTGGATTGTCAACTTGGTTGACTTTAGAGCCATCTAGAGGATTGGTAAAGCACACTTTTGGGTGGATCTGAGTGGGTGCTGAGGCATGACCTTGGGTACTAGATCTGGTTCCTGGCCCATCTGTGGTTCCATTCACCTGCTTTGCTCTGCTACATTTTTCTGCCATGGAATTCTTGACTTGGAGCCAGCCACCTGTGGACTGAACTCTTTGAAATTGTGAGCTAGATAAATCTCTCCTCCTTTAGGTTGCAGCTGTTGGGTGCTTTGTCCCAGCAGTGGACAGTTGACTAATATAGTGGCACTATCATTCCCCGTACTGTTTGAATCGTAGCCGTGGGAATTGTCCTTGATTGCTCCCCATCCCTGATCGCTCACACAATTTAGGCTAGAAGTCCTGTGAGTCCTCCATTCTTCATTCGACTCACTTTGCTGTAGCATTGTAATCAGTAATCTATTGGGGGCCATCACCATCTTTCATCTGGATTGCCAGTATGACCAGCTGTGCTAATTGCCATCTGTCATGACCCTCAACACTCCATTCCCTTCTCCATACTATGGCCAATGATGTTTGAAGAAATACACATGTGGTTGTGTAACTTACCTATTTAAAAAATTGTCAAGTATTTTCCCCCATTGCTCTTTGGATAAAAAGAAAGATCCTGTTTCTGATTTGAAAGGCTCTGCATACTCTGACTCCTCCTTCATTTTCTCTTATCTGTGTGGCCACACTGCTTCTACATGTCCTGCATGTTTCCTAGTTTTAGGCTTTATCTCTCTCTGCCTTCTGTCTGTCTTGCAAGGATCATTCCCATTTGTTCATGTTCCAGTGTTTCCAATATTAAAAAGACAGAAACCCTTTTTGTATTATTTTAAATATTATCTGAAGAAACAAAATAAAAAATATCAAAATAACTGTTATTGAAATGAATTGGAAACATTTCTCATGAAAAATGTTTTTAGCATGGTGGTCCAGGTCTGGTGGGGTGCCTGTATTTTCCAAAAGCCTCTTTTCAACCTTTACTGGTTCATACTCTGTGATGTGACTCTTACCTTAATCTAAGTTGCAACTTTAGATGCCATAGCCCATTCAGCAGGATGGAAGAAGGACAAAAACATTCACTAGCTGGATGATGAAATTTCTTAGAATCCGATGAATTTCTTAGAGTTACAAGGAATAACTATCTTCAAGGAAGGCAGGGTACTTTAAGTTTTCATAAGCCCAGAAAAACATGGGATTCTAAATGGAAATAGGTATTTGTATGGGCTACTAGCAATTGCCCTCCCCTCAGCCCCACCTTGACTTCATGTTCCTCCCTAGCTCTCATCCTATTTCTCTGTTTTTTGGTAGAGTCAAAAACTTCTTGAAAGAACTCTCTGCTTGTGATTCTTCAGATCCTCTTCTTTTCTGTACTCCAGCTTCTGCTTTTGCCCTTTCACTTAAGCGATTGTATCGTGGTAATCCATGACTTCAGTGGTTCAAAGTGAAAGAGATCGTCCTCTTACTTGATTTTATCAATATCATTTAGTCTTTTTTCTTGCGGAACTTCCCTCTGTGGGAGTCAGCCTTCAGTTATTCATTTATCTCCCGTGACCTTATTATCTACTGCCATTCCAGAAGCTTCTTCTCTCATTTCCTTTTAGCACCTCCTGTTATTACCCATATCTAAATGTTATTTCAAGATTTTAAAGTTGTGGTAACATGTACATAACATGAAATTTCCATTTTAAACTATACAGTTTAGTGGCATTAAGTATATTCACATTGTCGAGCAACCATTACTACTGTGCATCTCTAGAACCTTTTCGTCTTCCCAAACTAAAATCTAGTACCATAAGAGCACAACTACCCCTTTATCCCACCCTTCCTCTGTCCCTGGAGACCATTCTCCTTTCTGTATGATTTTCAAGGTGTAGTTTTGCATCTAAATTGTGGGTATATTTGGCTTTTTATATCTTCCTCAGGCGAGAACCTCAATTTCTGTGATGTGAAATATTATCTATATAATTCTGAATTTATTTATACTTTCAATTTACACTTTTTCCTCTTATTGCTAGGTTCTTACAGTCTTAGCTTAATATTTCCACTTGGATGAGAATCTGCTTCATGACTTACAAACTTTTAAAATATAAGCGATCTAAAATTTAACTTTTGTTATCCTAATTTGTTCTCTTTCTGAGTCTCTGTGATAACATCGGCCATCTGTCTGGTTGTTCAAACCAAAAATCTGATTCAAACTAGAGACCTTCATAAACCTTTTTCCATGTCCCTCCACAGTCAAACTGGTTAATCAGCAATTCATCCATATCTTATATTCATTCACTTTTCTTCCTTTCTGCCATCCTAATTCTTGCCCATCTCTTGCTGGAAGTGCCCTCCTAAAACACCTCCATGCTGCTGGTCCTGTTCCTTATCAGTGTTGTCACTAAGATACCAAAAACACTTCATATTCTTCCAGATTGAAAGCCCTCCATTGCCATGGTGGTGTTCTTTACCATGGCTCTCAAGGCTTTGCATGACTTGGCCCTCGCTTCCATCTCCACTTTCCCTTTTCTACTCTGTCCTGCCACTTTAGCTTCTTTGAGTTGCTTTAACGTTTACTTCCCTCTGGCCTCAGGGTCCTCATGCTGTGTCATACCACCTCCCTGTAGTATTTGTCCTACTGTTCTCAACATCTTTCAGGTCTTGGCTTGAATGACCCTCCCCCAGAGGGATCTTCCCACCCAATATAAAGTACAGCTACTCATTGTCTTAAGGGTATCCTGTTTTTTTAATGCCCCTCCCACTTTTCCCCATACAGTGTTGTCCTTGTTCACTGGCTCTTATCCATTCCCCCAGTAGATGTATTTATTTTTACTTTTTAATTTCCTTTAGTAGATGGTAAATGTGATCTGCAGTGATTTAAATTTTTACATACCTAATGAGTAAGGCAAAGACTGTCCTGTATTCAAAATGCAGTAAGTTTTTGTGAGTGAGCGAGCACTGATTCCTCTTCTTAGTATGATTTGTGTTACTCCCTTTGACATAATCATGCTTCATATTTTGGTTCACCTTTCACGATAGCTTTCCTTGATTAATAGCCTACATGTTCTCTCTCTGTTAGATGTTATCATTGTACCTTGTACATTTCTTCATGAAACTTGTTATGCCATGTAACTATACATGAGTAAGCATTGCTTGATTTTTTTCCTCTAACTATACTTTAAGCCTTGTGGAAGTCAGGGCTGTCTTGTCCATCATTTCCCTGTGGTGAAATAGAATGCCTCACTCTCACCTTATTTTATAAATAAATGCATAATGACAAAAATAAGTCTAAGTGGTTATGTGTCGTAGTACATGATAGTTATATGCTCTATTAGTTAGGGTTCTCTAGAGGAACGGAATCAATAGAAAATATATGTATAATTATTCAAGGGGATTTAGTAGGTAGGCTGACATGATGAGAGGCAGGAGGGTCCATGATAACGCTGTGCAGGATCACAAGTGAGAGAGTCAGTTACACACTTAAGAGCCGGAGCAGCCAGAAGCTGTTCGGCCCCAGATGGGAGCTACAGAACAAGGGGGTCGAGAATGCAGCACTAGTCCAAGGCCAAAGGCCTGAAAGCTGGCTGGAGAGTTGCTGGTGCGAGTCTGCGTTGGACGGCGCAAGAAAACGGGAGACTGGAGATCAGTGTCCAAAAGCGACAGCAGCAAAGGGCGCACCAGCTCAAAACTGGAGCTCTTCAAAATGAGGACTTCCTCCTCCTTTCCTGCTTGTATTCCATCCAGACCATCAGCCTGTTGGTTGGTGCTGCTCACGTCTGGGATGGGTCTTGCCCGTCAGTTTGCTGGCCCGCGTACCAGTCATCTGCAGACACACTCAGAACTGGGCTTTAGTAGTTTCCTGGATGTTTTCTTAATCTGTCCAAGTTGATATTTGGGGGGAGGGTGCTGGGGATCAAACTCAGGGCCTAACGCTTGCTAGGCAAGCACTCTACCCCTGAGCTAAATCTGCAGCCCCCCAAGTTGATATATCTTGACATACGTCATTTTGTCCTGTGTGACTAGGTATTCGAAATTGAGGGTGTATTGAGAGAATCTTAATTTCTTAAAACCAGTGTTTGGAAAGTTAAGTGGTTTTTAATTGGATTCTCTTTAAATATTAAGAACCTAAAAATTCACAAGGAAAAAGCTGTTTTGAAACTATTAATCTAACAATCAATCACATGAAGACATGTGAAATACTGCCCACTTCAATTCTGCACTGTTACAGTTGAATGAAACCTCAGGGCGTTTGCATGTTTGTCTTTCCAGCTGTCCCTTGTGACATCATTAGTGCTCTTAAATCTACAGAGTACCGTCTTTGGAAATTTTCATTTCCAATTAAATTCATTTTTGAAATGTATGCATTCTTTGACTATTACTCATAACTTTTTTATAGACTTTATATTTTTTCCTGTATCAAGTTGAGTTAAAATTGCCTTTGCAAAAAATACGTGTAGAATGCAGTAGACATATTCTACTATACTCTACCAAATTTAGTAGGGTAGTACTTTATTTTTCTGGCATCTTCAGGGAAGGAGTAATTTCCAGCATTTATTTAGGAAGTTTTATCAAAATCCTAGCATGTGCAAGGGGATTTACTTATAACTCTCACTTTAGGCATATTTGGACTCAATTTTTGGCAACCTTTAGCCCTGGGCCTCCCCATCAAATATCCTAGACCCCTAAGACCAGGGCTGAATGTAAAGCTGTCTGTTCTTTCTTCCTAAGATCAAATCTCAGATCTTTTCTTTTCTACTTTTTTTTTTTTTTTAAGTACTGCCTCATTCTTTATGTTTTTTTTTTTTTTAACCTATCTCATATAAACACACAAAACAAACAAATAGCCTGCTGGCTGTGTTTGGCTTATAAGTGTCCTTGATTTAGGCTGTGTTGTGTTCATCTGAATGATGATTTTGAAATATTAAAATAAATTATTTAATTACCAATATTTTGAAATTAAGGAGATTTTACATACCAATCTGGTTTTGTAGCGTCTCTTGAATAATCTGAAAGTCTCGCTTCTCTGGCCAGCTTCTACACATGCTAGCAGGAGCTCATGTTTGCAATGTTGGGCTAGACAGCACTTTATTATTCACTGCACCCTCTACCAAGTGTCAGTTGTCTTATTCTTCTCTTTATACTGTTGCTTTTCTCATGATGGGATAAATTTTTAACCATTTTTATGGATGGTAAAGGGAAAGTATGATTGAAAGGAGCAG
Organism: Hystrix cristata; assembly: GCA_004026905.1. Lineage (NCBI taxonomy): Eukaryota > Metazoa > Chordata > Mammalia > Rodentia > Hystricidae > Hystrix > Hystrix cristata. The sequence goes on from PVJO010007530.1 coordinate 47,029, forward strand.
TGAATTCCAAGAAAAAGAGAGGAGATATATCTTCGGGTAAATAAATAATTTGTCTGTTTTTCTCTCTTGTGGACTACTAGAAGCATGTACTGTGTTCTTTCCAGTTTCTTGTCTGGCTCCTGTAAACATTGAAATCAAGGACTCTTAATTAGATGCACAATCCCACTCTAGGGTCCCTCAGAGAATGGTAGATTCTTCTAGAAGCTTATAACTTGCTTGCAAATGACATGGTCACACACCTCCTCTGTAACTTGTCAAGGTGGCTGTTGTTGGCTTTCTTAATCATTAGGCTTCCCAGAACCTAGCATGTTCAGCACAAGTAAAACAGACTTTGGCCCCAAGGACAGTATGTTCTAGAATTGGGTAGGGCCAGTTTAAGTGGAATAGTTGCATGATTTAACTAGCATAACAAAGCCAATTTAGCAGCTCTGAGGAGGAAGAAATTGCATCTGATTGAGGGGATCATGTTTATGGTTCGTGTTGAACAATACATGGAAATTCAGCAGCAAGAGACAGTGGAACAGTTTGAATAAAGCAAAAAAAAAAAAAAAAGAAAGAGAAAAGACAGTAGGTCTATTATGGGAGTAGAGGGACTGAGGAAAATAAAAGCCAAAGAGGTTGGTTGTGGGCTGTTATGGACATTCTTAAACATTTGGCCAACTTTGTGTTTAATTGAAGGGGCAGCAACCACTGGGATACTTGAATTAGGGGAGAGAAATATAAAAGCAAATGATTGGGAGTGGAGAGCTGGAAATACTGTCAACAGGTACGGAAAGGCTTTGTAGAAGTGCTCATGAGTGAAAATTACTTGAGTGGAAGATTGTCTTAGGCTTTGGACACAATTTTGGAGATGGGAGCACCAGGTCAGTGCAGCTCTTTGGTGTGGTGGTGGTGAGCAGTGCTGAGGGACAGGGGAGAAGCCTTGGAAGGGAGGAGGGGGACAAGGCATTGAGCGTCAAATGTGTGAAAAAAGAGTGGACGTGCTAAAGAGGACCTGATTTGGAAGTTGTACTCCAGGATACTGCCAACTTCAGGTAGTAGACTAGCTTCGGCAGCATCAAGATGTATTGGTTCATATTACTGAAAAGTGTGGAGATATGATGGGCTTTGGAATGGCTGATCAAGAAGCCTCTGGCAGACGAATGAATGTGGTATGTATGTGCAATGAAATATTATTTATCTATAAAAGAGAAGGAAATCGTGTCATTTTTAACAATTTGGATGAACTGGAGAAGACATTATGTTAAGTGAAGCCAGACACAGAAAGAGGTATAGCTCATGATCTCATTTATATGTAGAATCGAAAGAAGCCGAACTCTTAGAAACAAGAAAGAGAAGCAGGGTTTCCAGGGTAGAGGGAAAATGGGGAGAAGTTGGTCAGAAAATACCAACTTTTAATTTTAAGATGAACAAGTTCTGCAGTTCTAATATATATATATAGCATGGGTGATGATGGATGCGTTAATTTGAGTGTAGTAATCATTATACAATGTAAGTATATTCCGAAGTATCATTTTTACATCTTGAATATATTCTATCATTATTTGATATATTTTTTTAAATAAAAGACTTAATACTAAGAAACTAAGAAAAAGAAAAAAGCTTTCTGATGTCAAAGGTCAAGAATCTTTCTATGATGCCATCTAGGATCAGGATGTTTCCTGACTCTCAGCTCTGCCTTCCACATTAATGTTTGGTTCCCTTTATGGTCATGGGCGGCAGCCAGTAGCAACTCAGCTACCTGTGTCTTTGTTCGCACCTCAGGGGAGAAAGAGATGTTCAGAAATTGTCTTATAAAAGTCAGAAAGCTTCATTCTCAAAAGCTTCCATCAAACTTGCTGCTTGTTTTTGGCCCAGATTATCTGGAGGAGGCAGTTCCTGGGGATCAAATCCAGGGCTTCACCTATGCTAGGCAAGTGCTGAGGGGTGCCCCCAGCTTACACATTCCTATTCTGAAGCCAGGCCCAGGCAGTGGGGATGAGAATGGCATCACTCTTACAGATGATCAGGGTAATTCCCAGGTCCTGGACAGACAACTTAAAATTTCTAGTTCTGTAGAACAGATAGAGTCCAGGTATATCTAAGGAGCTGGTGGGATAGCAAGGTGGAGACACACTTAAAAGATTACATTTACGAGTCTGGATTCTAAAAGGAATAGAGGAGGTTTTATATAGAAATTAAGTTCTTTAGCTCATTTTTGTAGAAGCCTTGTAAGAACTGTGTGGCAGAGGCTTGAACTGCTCCCTGCATTTCCCATCCCTTTTCAGTTGGCAGAGCCGTGTGTCTGCTCATGGCCAGTGGGTTGTGGGGGAGGTGGTAATTTTTTTTTCCCATGCAGAAGTAGTGAAAGATCCATTGCAGGATTCTTCCTCGTCTTCTCTCCTGGGGAGGTGGAGTAGGCCACGGATTCCTAGTGGACAGGGCTCCATCTGATGGAAGAGTTCCTGACTGTGTAGAGCCCAGCCATTTGCTGATGCGTGATGGAGGAGAAATAACTTCGTTGTGTCCACCCACTAACATTTGGAGTTGTGACAGTCATGCAACTAATTCATACTTCTTTTCATTATTTACTGTTTTCATGAAAGTACTTTTTTGTCAAACCTAGTCCTTCCTTCCTTGCCTTCTTACCCAGCGTAGCCTGCATAGAAGTTTATCTCCTTTGTTGTCACAGCAGTGCCACGTAGGTCTCTGTTGCTGTGTTGATCCTGACTGGTCACCAGCGTCTTTGGAGCAGGGCTGACTGAACTCAATCAGATTATTTGCTTTAAGAAGCTGGAGGTGAGTTGGGGAATAAAACCTATTTCCTGAATTAGCGTGTACTTTGGAGACTAGAAAATTGCAATCAAGGCTGGGCTATGTGATTTTGTTAAATTAACACTATTTATTCCCTGTTATACCCTGTTGTTTGACTTTAAATCATTTTAGTGTGGTGTGATTGACGTGAAAAAGTTGTGCGTATTTAATATATGCAAGCCAATGTGTTTGGACATAAGTTTATACCTGTAAAACCTGTGCGCCAGTCTATGCCATAAAGCTTTCTACTGCCTTCGCATTTCCTCTTCCTCTCTTCATTAGTATTTTTTCTGATGAGAGCACATAAGTTCTATCTTTTTAGCAAACTAAATATGCATTACACTGTTGTTCACCACGGGTGCTGTATTTTGTACAATAGGTCCCTAGAACCTTTTAGCTTCATCCAAATTATATACTGTTTTATTTAAGTTACACACATTATACTTCAATAGTTTAAGTTAATGTACTTTTATAGCTACCTATGATAGATCTGATTAACCTTTTTGAAGAATTAATACTAAGTTATTCCTGGTGAATAGCAGATCCTATGAGCACAGGAACCCATGCGTGTTCGTCCCTGACATTATGACTCATCCCAAGTAACCCACCCACACCCCATGCAAATTCTGCTTGGATTGCAGCAGCGGTAAAGAAGTGGGGCCTGTGCTTTCTTTGGCCCACTAAGAAAAGTCATAACTAGCATAATTGAAATAGGTGCCAACATTTAGAAATCAGGAGGCTTAAAGCAAAGTCTAGATTTCTGACCCCTACTTTAAAATTGGGTGCATTCAGCACTGTAACTCTGTGCTGAGGGCAGGCGGGGTGGAAATGGGAATGGAGGCATCTTGCTTTGTGTGGCCACATTTTTGGCCCGGCCTGCCAGTCACCGTCAGTCACCCACCTGCCACTCACCCTACTGATCCACCACTTCCAGTGTTTAGGTGGGAGGGGTTTGTCTCCTTCATCATGCAGATGTCTGGAAGAGTTCTTTATGTCAGTAATTCAGAATTTACTTTTCATTTAATACATATTCAGTTCATTTGTTCTGATAAGCAAATACATCAAGGCCTCCACTTACGGGGTACAGTAAGGGAGACTTTGTAGGTAGAGCTCTGTGTGCTTCGTACTGGTTGAATTCTGATAGACCAAGAGCCACCTTGGAAACTCTTAAGTAATGGTTACCTATCCCGTCCACTTTATGCTTTCTCCTTCATCAGTGTCAGTGCTCATTTATTTTAATTTCTGTTGATTCTATGTGATAGAGTTTAAGGGTTTAAAAATGAACAAGATGCAATCGTTGGCCATAGGGAACCCATTTCACCAGTGGGATTGGGAAAGAAACACAAATAAGCACTATAGTGTTGCCACAACAAAGAGAGTTTAGACAAGGAAACAGAAAGGTGACCTCTGGTTGCGAGAGTTGCAGGAATTTTCATGGGGGTGAGCACATTTGAACTAGGTTTTAATGGATAAATAGGAGTTTTCTGAACTTTGAAAATAAATAAGCTAAGCCTGCCTGTAGTGTGGAACAGTTTGAAACCCCTTAGTTATTTTCAGCAGGGCATGAAAGGTATTCCTCATTTGTGTAGCAGTATGAGATCATAAAAATGACTAAGCAAGATAGAACCATGTGAGACATCCTTAGTATTTTGGGAAATTTTGATGATCTGTGGACATTAAACATTTGTGTCAAAACACTAAAAATTGTGTTATATAGGAAAATTGAAGGAAAAAAGTAAAACTAATATTTATTCAACACATTGTATTGGAAATACTGAATTGATTTGTTTTATTGCTTTGTAAAAGTAACTTATCAAAAATAGTTTAAACAGCGCTGGCTTTATTTATTGTATAATTTATAATATGGAGTCAGCATCTTTTCCGTGCCTTGGGGGATTGTCATACTGAGGAGAGTGAATCATCTTCCGGCATTTCATGCTTCATACTTTCAAAGTTGTGAAGTGTTGCCCGGGCTTCTTTAATGTGAAGACTTTTTGCCAGCATCACTTCCTCTGGGACAGCTTCATCTTTCTCGTCACTTAGCGCCTTCCTCATGCGTCTTCACTGAGTTCCTCTGGCTGTGGATCCAGAGTTTCTCAATTGTTGGGAATGTCACCATTCCTACAATCAGCTCTTTCTTTTGTGCTTGTTGTTCTCTGATTTGAATTTCATTTTTTGCATTGTCACTTTTTGTTTCTTTGCTGAACTTTCAACTTTGTCAGTTTTCCTCTTGATCACCTCTTTTCGTCAATGTCCCTTGGTTTTTGTCTTTAGGAGACCAAGAATCATCACAACTACACTGGACTCTCTGTATCTGCAGATTCCACCTCTGTGAATTCAATCAACTGCCAATCTAAAAGATTTTTTAAAAGCGTCTGTACTATGTGTAGACATTTTCTTTGTTATTGTTTCTTTAGAAATACAACAAGCATTTACATTCTGTTAGGTATTATAAATAATTTAGAGATGATTTAATGTTTAAGGGACATTCTCCTGGGCTCTTCGCTCTTGATTCTCAACGTTAATCTGGCTAAAGCCCCCAACAGTAACCATTCCTCAGCCTCAACACTTGAGTGTCTTGAGATTTCTTCTGCCAGTTCAATTAGTCCACCGCCCTTAATCTCAGTCTCAGGCAAAGTCTCTGGACATGAACAAAATGCAGGCAAACTTTCTGCCAAGGCGTAACACACATCATCTGGCGTCCAACAGCCATCGCGGTCCTTTCCAGCAGAAACCTCCCGAGCCTGGTTTTTACCGGCAGCATTTCTATCAGGACTCTGGTCTTCGGAGCTCTGACCAGAATCTCCCATCAAGTACAGCCTAAGGCATGCCAGGGCTGCTTTATCAGCCGACATCTCTGAACCTTTCTAAACTTTTCCCTGAAGTCAGTTCCAGAGGCTTCCAGACCTCATGGCCACGTGATGTCACAGCAGCGACCCCATTCTCAGTACCATATTCTATCTTTTCTTGTTGAGACAAAATACCCAACACCCAAAGTTAAAGGAGGAAAGGTTTATTTCAGCTCATAGTTTATAGAGGTTTCAGGCCATAGTTGGCTGGCTCCAAGGCAGGTTGGTATGGCAGGGCAGGCAGAAGACAGCAAGCAGCAACAGAAACACCCTGCCTACCTTCTGTCTCTTTTATCCCTTTCAAGCTACCTGCCTTTTGGGTGGTGCCACCCACACCCAGGGTGGGACTTCCTTAATCCCAACACCGTACTCCCTCATCAGCCACCTTTGAAACTCTCTGGCTGTGACCGCATGAGGCTTTGGGGGGGGACATCTAGATACAAGCTCTAACAAGGGAGGATGTTTGTAGATTGTATGTAAATACTCTACCATTTTATATAAGGCCTTTGAGCATTCCTGCATTTTGGTGTCTGTGATGGGCGTTGGAAACAATCACTGTGGCTATCAAGGGACAGTTTACTTGCATTATTGCCTGTGCAGAATTAACAGAGTATGCTGTGCGGTCATAGACTTAGAATGATGATGTGATTGGTCAGTGGTCCACGTGAGCATTTTTATTTACATAGTGATTTGTAGACTAAAGAGCTAGCAGTGAAGTTTGTATGTGATGCAACAACTCAGTTTGTATCCCATCTTAATGGAAGTATGTTTAACTAACCTGGGGAGATGGAAATTCATGGGTACCATGCAAAGACTATATTGAGTGGATTCATGCTGTCCTTTGCTAGATGTTCTGCTGCTATAGCCCTGGCCACTAAGTGTCAGTGTAGTCACTTGACTGCTGTGACCACCACAGTGCTTCCCCCACTTTGCATATATGTTTAGTGGGGACGCTTTTGTTTGAGAACCATTCCGGGGCCATCTCCAGGTCACTTCATCATTACTAGAGCAGGGAGTGTTGAGGAATAGCTCTCCATTGCTCAGGCCCTTTGGCATCCACAGCAGTTCTTGGTGTTTGAGTTTTCACAGTGACCTTCCTGTACGTGTGTGGCACCTTCCACTTTCTTCGTAAGCCACATGAGGCTGGAAGAGCTGTGGGAACTAGACTCTGACTGGACTTGCCACGTATCTGTACAGCCCTTGGCTTCTTTGAATCCTAATTTCCTCAACTGAAAAATAAGTTTCACATATCTGATTTATAAGGTGACTGTGAGGAATAAAAGGGAAATGTATCTGAATATTAGGTAAATGTGACAAATTGTTTTGATGATGATGAATAACTGAATCACTGGAAAGGATTTCTTGGATTAAAATGAAATATAACAGAACTCTCTAATGTCTCGGCAAAATAAACATCCTCAGCTTTTTGATGACACCCCTTCATGTGGGAAGTTCAGTACTTTCCCATCTCCACTGGGTCGGCTCTTTCCTCACTTATTTCCCTTGATGGCGAAACGGAACACATTGATTTTCATTCCATTAGTATGTGAAGTGACTTTAACAAGCTTCTTCCATGAGCGTAGACTCCGTTTCTCTATTGATGTAAAAAATACAGAGTCCAGAGAAGTTGGACTTTTAGAGAATGAGGCTGCAGATGGCTCCCAGCTGGCGACCATTATGAAGGATGAATTTGCAATAGTTTAGAATATAAATGTCAAGTTAGAGTTCAATGTTCTTTTCCTGGCCCCACAATAAATATTTTAATTGAAGTCAGCATAAATAGGCTTGTCTTACTTCAATCTGGGATGCTGATTTCTTACCTGCAGACTTTTAACTTTATATCTAGATGGAAGAATTCAGTAAAATAAGCATGTTAATAAATGTTGCTAGTTTGGCAGAGGTTTTCTTCAGAAGATACTATCTTGTAATTGCTGCAAACTTAAAAGGTGTGTAATGAGCATTGGTAGATAGTTCTCTCTCTACACCGTATACTAATCTGGAATTTATTGGAAATAGAGTAAATCTGTGAGCATCAGAGTATGTAAACGGAAATTACTTTTATTATGGATGGACTACTTATGGAATGCAATTAGATATTACTTGTTTATTTTACCTTTAGCAGGTAAATTAAAAAACTGATAGAACTTCCATCCAGTTTTAAAAAAGTAAGATGTGTTAGATATATGTACCAACTCCCCATAATGAATGTAATTTTTATGTACTACAAATAAATACTAATAAAACATTTAAAAATCCAAATTCCAAATTATGTAAACATTATCTTCCCTTTCTGGTTCTACCCCTCCTTACACCCTACAGAAAGTAAAACCAAAAAAGGAACATACAATTTAATATTTATCAAGTACACTTCTAGTGTATGGAATATGAAGTCTTAGATCAGGGAACATTATTCCCTATTTTAAATATGAATTAGGAAGTTAGGATTATTAATAAGTTCCCAAAGTAGCTCTGTATCCTTGCAAGCTCTCTTCATCAGGCTTTCTTTCCTTAATCATATTAGTGCATATTGGTTACACAGAATAATGGGTTTTGTTTTGGCACCTTGGTACCTATATATAACATACTTTGCTTATTTTTACCTGCCCTCACATTAACCCTGTCCTCCTTCCTTCCCTCCTCCTCTTGTTTTCTGTTCTCTTCTCTAACAGTCTCACTTCTATTTTCCTTCAGGTTTTTTTTTTAAAATGAAGAAATGACTTTTATAAGTGAATACACACACATATGTATACATACATATATTTTCTGATAATATTAACTTCAGTTGCTTCATATATTTAAAATTGATATTCCTAGATCAAATCTTTTTATCATTCATTGAATCTGATTTTAGCATAAGAATGAAATTGCATCTCTAAATTCCCTGTAAATATTAAGCATAGTAAATCTATCAATAGCAATTGAAAAGTTTTTCATTTAAATAGGTACATTTTAGATGGATTCCCCCCAATACCTCTTCTCGTGATGTATAGAATTGCTGTCCATTATAAAAGAGCAGCTGAGGAAACCCAGCCGAGGTGGGCAGAATGGGGACAAGACTCTCGTCAGTGAGCATGTCAAGAAGTTGAAACTGACTGACTTGAAATGGCACGAATGTGTAGCATCCAGAATTGAGTTAAGATAAAAGTATTGAAAATAGTTAAAGTGTGAATTGATGTTTATAGAAAATGATTACAAATCTGACGCTTTTCTTTGAGTATTTATGGTTTTGTTTCCATAAGGAAGCACTGGTCATTTTAGGCGTGTTTCCCAATTTTCAGATCAGATTTCACACAGTTGAGGGGTAGCAACATCTTTTTTAATAGTAGATGGTCAGAATTTGCCACTTAATTGAATTATAATTTAAACTGAAATTGAATATTTTAGAGTAAATATTGACATAAGAACTAAGGCACATCACAGGTTCTGGGAAGTGATTTCCTTGTTAGGTTCTGTGGGGATTAATTGGACCGTGCTATGCTTTTGAAAAGGTATCAGAGTTTTCATCCATTGTAACATCCATCAACTTTGTCTTCCTGTTGCTGTGATTTTTTAAAAATGATAATGTTTAGAGAAAATGATTCAAAATCAGTAATTTATTTTTTCAAACTTTGGTTTTGTGAAAGTGGATATAGGGACAATAATAATATTTTTTAAAAATAAATCTAAAACCAAGTAGACAGAACTTATTTTAGAATTCCTCCCTATCCTGAGACAGAAGATAGCCGTTTTCTTCTCAGGGTTTTAAGGCTTCTCTGAGTTCAACCAGCTTTCTGATCTTACCTTTTCAGTTCTCTTCGATGACCATTTAGGGCATTGTTTTCCATAGCTTGATAGATACAGAGCCTTATGATTTCTGCCTTTGTCCTCTCTGCCTGCAGTTCTGTGCCACTCGCATAGGGAATATGCTTATCACCCCCTAACTCCAGTAATCCCAGCTCCCGTGCTCGACTTCCTGCACTGGCCTCCACCCACATCCCGACCCAGAAGCGCGCTCCCAGCCCTCCTGATGATTGGGTGCAGCATGCTCAGCTGGTTCCTTAACTGCCGAGGCCCAGGCAGATGAGTGTGCAGTGTCAGAGCTCTAGGAATTGATGTGGCATCACTGGATGATGATTTGAAAAGCTTCACTGAAAACTTCGTAAGGGGAATTTTCACGTTCTGAAAATGAAGTAGGGATGGCCCCGTCTTTGTAGTCATCCGCTCAGAGTTTTTGTAGCCAGTGATATCCGAGAACAGGCTTTGTTCTGTGTGTTTTGAGTACATCCATGCGCACAGTTGTAGGACAGTGGGGATAACAGGAGACTCATTCCCTGTTCTAGAAGTATGAGGTGAGACTTGGAGCCGCTTGGCTGTGCTGAATCACCTGCAGGCTCTCTAAGGGACTCCCTCTCTCCTTTTAAGCTTTTCCACATGCGTGCCTCCTCTCCCTAGGACCTTTTCTCTGTCTCTTCCCCAGCCAACCAACTTTTTCTCCTCCTTCAGGTTACACCATTAAGCTATTTCTTGATGTAACCTTCCTTGTCTATGCACAGCTGGGTTAGAATCCCCATCTACACTCATATTGCCCTGCCCTGTTCTGTGACTTGGCATACAGTACCACAGCAGTTTCCTGGGTTATCTCCATTGTTGGACCTGAGCTCCAGGAGGGGGGGCCCTGGCAGCTGGTGTGCTCTTGTGTCCTTGGAATCTAGGACAGTGGCTGGCTGAAAAGTAATCAGTCTGTTGTGACTCAGCACTTGTTAGGTGCCATCCTCTGTGTTTAGGCTCTTCTCCACACATCAAATCCTCACAGCTCTAGGAGTAGATGCTAAAAATAATTTTACCGAAGAGAAAGATGAGACGAATAGAGGTTATATGATTTGCCTGACTCAACCCAGCTAGAAAGCAACAGAACTGTATCGTGAGAATTCATTTGCCCAAGTACGTCCAGTGCTCACTGCGTGAGGCAGAGAGCTTAATTTTTCTGTATTACAGAGACAGACTGACTATAAACAAGTGAACACAGACGATAAGAAGCTTCCCAATGATGTAAGCATTGTGGGGGAAATATGTAGGAGATGGAGAGTAATTCCCGCTGGGGTGGTGTGAAAGTGGAAAGGACTGTGACAGCCCCATGGCCGAGTGCAGGAAGGAGCCGGGTAGGAAGGGCCTGGGCAGAGAGAACAGGTGCGAAGCCTCAAGCCTGCTGGGCGTGTTGTAGGGCAGCCGGTGTGGCTGGAGCAGAGGGAGTTGAGTAGGAGAAAGGTTTTCATTTTTCAAATATAGATGTAGAATTAACCAACCAAATTAATGGTGAAAACAGCAAAACACATGGACAGGAGCAGGTAGGAGAGGAGCGGAAGGGAAGGGAGGTACAGGCCAGGTCCTGTCATGCTGGGGTAACAAGTTCACCTGCCTTCAGGACCTTGGCTTAACGAAGACAGTGTGGCTTGTGTGTGTGCGGCGGGGTGGTGGTCACTGGGGATTGAACCTGCATCTCCAGCCCTTTTTATATTTTATGTTGAGTCAGTATCTCACTGAATTGCTAAATTACCCAGGCTGCCTCAGTCTCCCAGAGTGCTGGGATTATAGATGTGTCCCACTGTGCTTGGTTGTTACTATTGTTCTTTTAATTTTTAATAGAGACCCGAATATAGAGGAACATTCCTCTAAGAAAAACAGTGATATAGACACCATGATGAGTGATAGTGAGCAGTAGAGACACGGTGATGAGCATGGCAAATGACCTTTGCTGCCAGATTCGGAGCTACAGTAGGATCATGGGGCATTCAAGCGCCTGCTCGCCGCGCCTGAAAGGGGCAGCTGTCCCATAGTGCCAGCCAAGTGTGGCCGTGTGGGAATGTGGGCTCCATGTGCTGAGTCTGCTCCATGCTCCAGAGAATCAGAAATCTGAATTTTTGTGTGAACTTCTTGGATTTTAAAATGTTATCTCAAGTTTTAAAAAACAATCTGACAGTGGACAGACAAAATGCATGTGTGGCTGCCGGTCTGAAACATGTGACAGAAGCTCTTTTATGGGGTGACAAAGGGGGTTCAGGGAAGTGATGGTGCATGTTCGCCATTTAGCTTTGTGCCCTGTACGCAGCCAACACCGAGGGATTACTCATTAATCGCACTGTTAATGTGTTTATTCGTCATCATTACTTTTATCTGGTTAACTCTCAATTCATGTTTAAAAACAAATACTAACTTACTCTATTTCGAATGATTAAAATAATGAGTGATAGTTGTTATTTGTCTGTTATGTAGTTGTTTGCCTTTAATGTGGAACTTTCTATATATATTCATGTCACAAAAGTGATCAGTTGGGTCTGGGGATTTAGCTCAGTGGTTAGAGTGCTTGCCTTGCAAGCACAAGGCCCTGAACTCAATCCCCAGCACCTCCTCCTCAAAAAATTGAACAGTAATCTAGTGCATACATGTGATAAAATAAGCAAGGACAGGATGAGCATTTGTAGTTCCTTGTTCCTTCCTGGCCGTCCGCTTCCCCTGCTCTGCTGTTGTTTGCCTCTGGTGTCAACCGTCCTGCGTGTGTCAGTGGGAGAGGACCCGCCACATAAATGCCATCCTGGACCACGTGAGGGATGAGGGGAAATGTAGCTCTACAGAGTGCTGTTGTATTTAGCAGCTTTTCATCAGTTTTAATGAATCACAAATGTGCCCCAGGCAAGTGATTTCTTTTCCCCGTTGGGAGGGAGGATCTTCATTAGTGTGGCCTAACTCAGACAGTTTTGTATTACAAGAATCCTGTTGATGTGTCGCAATCCATTGGCGATAGTCTCGAGGAATTTTATTTAGCACAAGCATCTCTGATGGTTCTGGCAACAAGTGAGGTTAATTATTTGTTCATGTACTTTTTGGTTTTGTCCCTTAGAATTCTGGAGCAACATGGAAAGGAACGCTGGGAGTAACAAAATACACTTGAATATTTCTAAGAGATTAAAGGCTTATAAAAACACATCTTTTTTCCCCCAAGGGTTTTTTTTTTTTGACATTGTTTTAAAATGAGGTCATTTTGTTGTATCAACATGAAGCTAGAAACTTGAAAATAAGCCTTTTTTTGGTGAAAAACCTTATCTGTAAATACAAATTTTTAATTAAGTCAATATTTCTCTCGACTTTTGTTACAGATCATGGAGGAAACAAATACGCAGATTGCCTGGCCATCCAAACTAAAGATTGGAGCCAAATCCAAGAAAGGTAAATTGTGCATGAGAGAAATCGGTAGTTTTGATGGCTGAATTTGTGGAATTACTGTAGGTTTGCTGGGGAGAAAACCAATATTCTCAATAGTTTTGTCCCAAAGTATTTGTCAAATAGCAGTACTTCTGGAGGTTTCTCATAATTAAAAGTAATTTCCTGTTTTCTGACAAAAGAAAATGTTTTAAGAACTAATATTATGGTAGAGATGTAATTAAAAGATATTGCAGCACCCTGTATTCTCAAGGATGCCCATTCTGCCAACAGCCATGTGTTATGGTAGCTCCATGTGTAATAATGTATTTTCAACACATAAACTCCCATTGCTTATACTTTGGAGTTCTATTTTATGCATTACACAGATTTAATAGCTCCTCTCTTTCCCTCAATGTGATTAGATTTGTTTTTAGGCTGGGCATTTCGCTTGCCCAGCCTTTTCTTTGCCTGATCCATAGGACACTCCTCAAGCTACTGAAAGCATGCATGGCCAGAAATAGAAGTATAGCCTCCCTTAGCTGCCCACTGCAGTATTTTCAAATGTGACCTGAAGTATCTATTGTTGTAGTTTTTTTTTTTTAAATATGACCTTGGTTTCAACAACTTTGTTGTATAAATTTCATTAAAGAGAATATAAATGCATTTAGTCATCAGGAGATGATGAAAAATGCCATCAAAAAATTCAGAATACAGCGATTGTGTAAACTGAGCATTATCCCATGTGACCTGACATTTTTTTTGTGGCTATTTAGTTTTATATTTTTTGCCCCCTTTCCCCATGACTTTTATTACTAAATTATATTAAACACTGTACAGTTTGTCGGTGTTCTTCTTATTTTAGTCTGAATTTCCTTCTTTTATTTTTGTTCTTGTTGTTTCGAGACACAGTTGCACTGTGTAGTCCAGGCTGGCCTTGAACTCACTGTGTAGCCCAGACTGGCCTCAAACTCACAGTGATCCTCCCGTCTCAGCTTCCCAAGTACTGGGATTACGGGCGTGCACCACCATCCCTGGCTGAATTTCCTTCTTTCAACCTCCTATTTTTAGAGTTGCTAATCATGTGGAATATAAATTATTTTGCAGGTTGTGTGTGTGTGTGTGTGTATGTGTGTGTTGTTAGCTGGCCCTGACAGATGGACATACCTAAGGAATGATTTCGTTACCTTTTTATTTGTGATTGTGGTGGCCAGGAATCAGAGTTTATATACTAAACAATCACGAGATGACATGGTGAATGTTCATGTGTAATTATGTATCTTTGCGTAAACTTTTGTACTTTCCAATTGCTACAGAATATATTCTTAATTAATTTTTGGAAATTTTGCAGTGTGTTAGGTTTTTTTATGCTTATTATGCAGAATAAGAAACTGCCGCTAGTGGGTAATCTACCTGTTTGTTTTCGGCTGTTTAAAAATCCCAGGTCTACCACTTGGGTAAATTGAAACTTGAACATAAACTAAATCTTCTTTCCCAACTGTCAGGTATTTTTACTTAGATAATGTAAGGAACTTCATAACTCACCTAATAAAAATGAAATTTAATCAGTCCCCAAAGGAAACGCCCAAGGAAATATGAATATTAAAACAGTTTCAGATAATTTCAGATGGCTTATTCTTTTCCAGTATCTATGTTACAGCCCCCGTCATTGTCATGAGGAACTCAGAATTGATTGATATGCTGTCCAAAATGTGGTTACAAATTCCGAAATCTTAGAAAATATGCAAATGAAGAGAATAGTTATTTGTTTTCAGATTGATTTCCTGTTGTTGCCATACTTAACCTGTTCAGAATGGCCAGCAATATTCTACATTTTGATTATTCAGTTTGCTTTGGAAATGAGAGTATTTCATCAGTGCACTTTAGGGCATTTGGGATAATTTTCACATGGTTAAAGTTAACCTTTGGAATTGTACCTAAGAATTGATTCCTCCAGGCTTGAATCTACAGACTTCATTTCATTTTTTATTATTTATGAAGTGCTCTGAATATACACAGTACTGCGCAATGAGAAGAATGTGCCAGAAGAGAACAAGGAAGAGAAAAAGAATCAAGTGTGCCTCCCAGGAGTTTACTGTTACTTGATTGCTCTTACTGTTTAAACTCACAGCTGCTGAATCAGTTCTTGGCTAACATCTCTGGGGTGTGTGTGTGTGTGTGTGTGTGTGTAATTTTTAAAGTGCATTGATTTACAGATGAAGTCTGTTCGCCTATAGTTTGTCATTAGTAAAAGTACAATGAAAATGCCATGAAGAATTTTACATCTTACATCAGGGCCACTTCCCTTGCCCCTGAATGCTGTGGGAAAAAGTGATGTTGATCTTCTTCAGTCTTCTTTATTCCCAGCTATTACTACTCAAGACACCAAAGAATATAAATTTAGAGACCATGCTATGTTTTGGATAATTATTTAATTCTAAATTCTATGGTAATGTGAAGATTTGGAATGCAGAGATAATCACCAGACTCAAGTTGTATTTCAGTTTGTAGTTTTTATGATGTGTACTGGTTGAATAGTTTAGTCTAGACAAACATTTTTCATGGCCATTGTTACCACTGTGTACCTCCTTTACCTTATTGGGATCTAGTCCTGTGTTTTTATAATTAGTTTCAAGGAGCCGTATCCAAACTTTTACTTTTTAAGCCATTCATCTTCTATCAGGCAAAAAGCCACTATCAATTAGAAAATCGAGATTCTTCTGTAGAGGTCATAGTTCAGTAATTTGGGTGTGGCCCTGGGGGCCTATATACTTAATAAGTCTCTTTGGTTGTTGTTATCATTAAGCTGAGTTTGGGAAACCAAAACCTCACCATCTGACAAGGAAACATGACCAAATTACCAAGAAGACCATGTGTTCAGAAGGCCACAGATGATGATCGCTATTGAGAAACAGGCAAAGTCCTTCCACTGTCACTTCTGGATAACATCTGTCTTGGCATTGAGAGAACTTTATAGATTCATTCATTTTACATTTCTGTCATCTTTGCAGTTGGTTAACATGATAAGCTTGGTGCGATGCTAACCTCATTGTTCTGTGCCTGTGTTACTATATCTTTGCGTAAAACAACATCTGGAATTTGTCTTCTCTCTGTCTTTCTTCCATTCTTTCTTGCCTCTTCATTCTTTCTTCTTCTTTGCCTACATTCCTTTCACTTCTTTTCCATTTCCCTTCGGACATATCATAGGTAGAACATAGTGGAGAAAAAAAGAGATATTTTCGAGTACACAGGGTATTTTAGGGAAGTGTATGCTTTGTGGTAGAAACTAAGGGACATAAATTAAAAAAAATTCCCTAGACCATTTGAGATTATTGGAAGGCTGAATCCTCATTAAAGCCAGAGAGAACTAAGAATTTAAAATTCAAAGTAATGGACATTTAAGTAGGTGACTCTAGGGTTGTCTTAATCTTGGTTGTGGTTAAGAAAAATAGACTATATTTAGTATTTTTTCTGTATAACATGAATTTATTTTGTGTGGAAGAAAGTAAAATGGTTCCAAACTCTTGGAGTCAGGGTAGTTGAACAGTGTGCTTCATGTAGATTTTGTGTGTGTGTGTGAGTGTGTGTGTGTGTGTTCTAAACACTGAGCTAAATTCCCAGCCCCATTCATGTAGAAGATTTCTGACTTCGTGCTTATGAAACTTGTATTTAAGGTTTAGGGTGTTTAGTACTGATATTCCTTGTTGAGACTTACAACTTGATGCTCAGACTTATGATCCGACTTTTTTTTTGTACAGTTCTGTACACCTTGTTGATAGAGCCTCAGTGTCTTTTTTTGTATAGTATACCTTGTTTATATAGTACTGTAGTTTTTGCTAATTGTCCTGTAATATACAGTACTATAGTTTTTGTTCTGTTACCTGTTACAGTACTGCATATAAGAGTCATGCAAATAAAAACAAAGTCATCAAGTTGGAGTTTCCATTGACCATTTCTTTGAATGTTGTAATGTATGTACTGTATATAATTCCTCATTTAGTGACCAACTCATTTAACAGTCTAGTTGCAGGGATGGTTGTTAAACAAGGAGTGTCTCTGTTATAAAACTAGAGACTATCATTAAATTTTTGAATATGATATTCTATTTCACAGCTTATTTTAAAATAACTATAGCTTCAGTAAAATATAAATAGCATTTTGAACAAGCTTGACAGAATTGTATTAACAAATAAGTGATTGGTAATGAGAATTTATCACAGTGGTATGGTTATACCATGAGCTTCCTGATACTAGATGAATTTATTCTCTTAAAGTAAATATTTTTCTTATAAAGATCTTTTTGCTCTATAGTTGCTTATCAGTGTCTTTCTTCTTAGTCTGATGAAGGTAAATGTGAGTAAAAATTGTTTTTGTGCTAAATTCCAAATAAATGAGGTCAGCATTAATGAATCTCTATTACAGAGTTCAGTGGAGTGATAGAAACTGATCTCTTCAAGTGGTCCTTGAATAACAACTTGGGATATCCCAGGACCAGCAAGAATGAAAGGTATCAATCAACTGGATTGCTTGATGTATCCCGGTTTGGAGGCAATCTGGCAGCAAGGTTGGCTACTCTTTCTCCAAGAATAAACAAGAGAATCATCAGAATTACATGAGATTTTATTTTTGTTTGCATTCCATCAGAACAAATGCACCTCTAAAAGAAAATCTTAACATGAGAAAATTATAGATGATTTACTTTATTTCTTTCAAGAAAAGCATTTTGTTGAGGCCACGTGTGTTCATGTCTATGGTAGACTAGTGAAGGCATTTCACCTAGCAGTGCCCAAAGTGCAGATGACAGAGTGAGTGCATGGCGTGACATGCTGGCCCAGAGTGCTTCCAGGGCTTGCAGCCTGTCAGTATGGTAGAAGTTACTTTAGTGAGTCACAGCCAGCTGTAAAGTAAAAAGAAAACAGAGTGTAAGGATATTGCGATATTGCGTAATGAGACTTTAAGTCATGTATGTCACTGTCTGTGTGTGTATATACATACATAAACATATACCACTAGGTCTTGATGTAACATAGGTGACAAACCAGAATTGTAGAACGCAGGGTTAGGTGGTCAGTTCTTCAAATGGTAGAAAGCACGCAGATTTTGTTAAATCACTGCATCTTTAATACTGCAACTAGTACATGGTGCCCAGTAAATATTTGTAGATTGAACACTCAACTTAATCATGGTTATAGTGGAACTGTTTGTATACGTGATAATGTCTATCCCTGAGGTATGTTGCATAAGAACAAGATTTAGAATCATGGCCTTCACATAGGAATGGCAATCACTTATGGGTAATATTGACTAGGATATCATTCCTGTAGACCCCTCGAGTGAACAGTTATGGTATTGGACATGGTTGTGGTTAGGCTGCCTTTTAGGTCTGCAAGTCCTTATGAAGGAATTGGAAATAAACAGAAAAAAATGACATGATCATTGTCATTCAGGTGCCCTTGAAATTCTAGTGCTATTCTTAGTAGGCTTAAACAAGTCTTACAGAGACACAGCCTCCTGGTTGACCTGTAGACCAAAATTATTTTGGTTGTGGTTGTTTTAATTAATAGCTGAGTACGTAGTCAAACTATCAGTACTAATATTGGGTAGACCATTTGTTAGGAACAAGTGGGGCCAGGCACTTTACTCAGTGTTTTACATACATGATGTTAAATCTTGTGTAACTTTCAGAGCAACCTGATGAGTTAGGTGCTGGTATTCTCTTTTTTCAGAGAAAGAGCCAAAAGTACATGAAGGTAGAATAGCTTTCCCATGGTTTTACAGTTGTTAAGTAGCAAAGCCCAAGCTTGAATTCAGGTCTGTCTGTTTCTAGAGATCCAAGTCCTAGTCACTGGACTCAGATTGTTTTTACATCCACAGCTGGGTAAGAAAGTGCTTTTCCTGGTGCTTTTTCTCATTTAGGTGTTCCATGATGTCATGTGCCTTCTTTGACTGTTGCCGTTCGTAGCGGGTAATAAACAGCCCACCTTCGTGGTGCCTCCATCCTTGGAAATTATAGAGACCTGAAGATGGACTGATATTGGCATGTCCTTACTTTTATAGTAAAATACTTCCATTTTCAGATTTTATAGTACATAGCATGAAAACACTCATAGGTACACACTTTAAAGAGTGTCTTTGAATTTTAACTTGATAATTCATGTGTTATTTGCTTAGGAAGAAACTTTTGGATTTATTCTTTAAACAAATTCTAAAAGATGGATTTGGAAGAATATGTTATAAATTTCTTAGAGCAATTTTGTTTGGTGATTGTTTTAAATCTTTGACAAGAGTATCTGTCAGAGACCCTTTTATTTCTTCTGGGGAGAGAGATTTTATACTTAGCATTTTTGCATATATTATTTAGGTGCTTAGTCATTATTTGGTGAATGCTAATTGGGAGCCAAGAGTAGGAATACAGCCAAAGAACTGGGTAAATGGTATGCAGATAGAGCATGATCTAAGTAGTCTCTCTAAGAGGAGGACAGAAACAATGACCATTTCTAGTTCTTAAAGTTCCCAACATCTTTAAACATTAAAAGGCTTATAAAAAGAATGTATATTTTAACTATTCAACTTGTTAGTGTTTATCTTTCTACATGTAGAACCTCATTTGTAGATAGTTTCAGACATGCACATTTGAGAACCTTTCCACGTATGTGTGCACAGACACACAAAATACACACCATTTTAGAGTGAAACTAAAATGCTGTATGAGCCATTATTAAAACTGAGCACCTGGACATCTGGGTTCATTTCTTGGTCTGTAGCTGGTCTTTCTTTCTTTTATTCTGAATGCCCCAAATATCAAAAAAAGTTTTTGGAAAGATATTCCCCATTAACTTAGTAAGGAAGCAAATTTAGTGTTGAGTAGAGTGGTAAGAAATTAAATTAAAGATGAAAGCACTGACAGGAAGAGCGAATGAGCCGGACACTGGGGGAAGATGTATGCAAAAGACATATGGAATATAGGACGTTAGCCGAAATACACCAGGAGCTCTTAAAACTCAACAACCGGGAAACGAACAACTTAAAAAGTGGATAAAAGATACCAGAGAAGTTATATAAATGAATAAGTAGATGAAAAATGTTCAGTTGTACCCTGGTACTTCTGTGGTACTTGTTAACTGGTTCTGGGAGATGCAACAAGTGCCAAAACAGTAAGTACCGAACAAATTGTTTTGGCTGGAAAGGGGAGCGAGTCATGAGGCAGTTGACACCTACTAGTTCTAGCTTGTGTGTCAAGTACCAGACTAACAGTGAGTATTGGAAGAAAATTTTCATGTCAGAATGAGTCAAGTACCAAATTTGGTGAATTTCCCAGCAGCCAAGTACCAACGTATGACAGTCTCATTAGAGAATCACAAATGAAACAAGGAGATACCACTATCTGCTTCTTAGAATGGCTGAAGTCTGAAACACTGACAGCGTCAAATGCTGGTGAGCCTACGGGACAACAGGAACCTTCATGGTTGATAAAATACGAATGGTGCAGTCCCTTTGGAGGACAGTCGCTGGTTGCTTAGAAAACCAAACTTACTCTTACCATATGATCCAGCAAGCGTACATCTCGCTGTTACCCAAATGAGTCGAAAACTCATGTACACACAAAAACCTGCATGTAGATGTTTATGCCAGCTCTATTTATAATTATTAAATTTTGGAAACCACCAGGATGGCCTTTAGTATGTGAATAGATAAATGTAGAACATTCACACAGTGGAATATTGCTCAGTGCTAAAAACAAACGAGCTCCAACCCATTAACAGAGATGCAGGAACCTTAAATGTAACTTGGTGGAGTCTGAAAAGGATGTAACCCTGAGCGGTTCAACTACATGTTCTAGAAAAAGCAAAACTATGGGGACAGTAAGAAGATCAGTGTTTGCCGGGGATTTACGGGGAGGGATAAGTAGGTAAACACGGGCATTTCGGGTTAGTGAAATTATTCTGTCTGATCTCTAAGGTAGATACATGTCATTATACATTGTCAAAACTCTTGGAATAGGCCTCGAAGTTGATGCAATGGGGAAGGGTGTGCCTGTGTGTAGTGAGGGGCATCTGAAAACTATTTCCCACTAAATTTTACTGTGAGACTGAAACTAAACAATAAAATCTCTTGAAAAAGTATTGACAGGTTCTTGGCACAGTGCTTTCATTAGCATTTTAAAGGATATTATATGTGAAGATATTATGATCAATGACTCTTTCATGTGTAAGTTTAGAAGTACCATGAATCTCCTAAAAAACAAACGTTTGGTTAAAAAGTAAAAAGAAATGAGAACGATGGTTAAATTAAATAGTCCAACACATGCTGTTACTCACCAGTAGGTGAATGGACCAGGTCTTGAGTTTTCTCACATTGCCTGCCTCTGGACTGTTGCCTTCCTTCTTGGGAAGTCTCCTGCTCCTTTTCCCTGGACAAAGGCCTTTATATTGCCTGGCCTTTAGTGGGAAAAGTGCCTTCAAGGACCCTCCTATCTCCAGTGTGCCTTTCTGTTGAACCATGAAAAGAAAATGAGAAACTGTGCTAAGTGTGTTACCTGTGTTATCTCTTTTAATCCTTCTAACAACCCAGTTTAATAAGTGTCCCCACTATATACATAATAATTGCTTCTGAGAGACGACATGATTTGTGCCAAGCTCAGATGGTAGCAGAGTTAGGTTATAAACCTTGATCTTATGGTTGAATATATTTTCTTCCACTCTGTAAACACACACATAGGTACTAATGCATGTTTGGTCTCCTAAGGGATAAAGATCCGTAGTGTATTTGCTAGAGAAAACCCAGATGAAATATGTTTTTTAAGTATCTTCTCTAGGAAGAAAGGCAATCCTGGGTAACTCATCCAGATTTTAGAAGGTTGCAGGTGACTTCTGGTTTTATCCAGGTATCATGGCACATACCTGTGATGCTGGCACTTGGGAGGCTGTGGCAGGAGACTCACTACAAGTTTGAGGCCAGCCTGGGTGACATACAGTGAGTTCAGGACCAGCCTGCACTACATAGGGAGAGCCAGTCTCAAAAAAAAGTAAAAAAAAAAAAAATACAAAAATGAATCTAGCTGCATGTCTATGTTTAAATTTTTCAGTCTAGATTTATCTTTTTAAAATACTTTTCTATTTTGCTCTCCTTTTATCTGTTTTTTTGGAGACCTCAAAATGATTTTTCTGAGATTTATACACTTTTGTCTAGAGTGTCAGTGCTGGACCTGGAATGATTTTACCCTTTGGGAGACGTTTGGCCATGTCTGGCAGACTTGCCGCCTCTCTGGTTTATGCCACCCGTCTTCCCTTCCTCTTTGCTAGAATGTGTAGTTGTGATAGTTGTGGCAATTTCTAAGGTTTCTCACCATATTTAAACAGCACAGTGGTGCTGTAAGTGCCTGTTTTGGCCTGGAAATAGGCAGCACATTTTGATGATTTTCCAGACCATGTGTGGTCTTTCCTTAGTTTTTCTCTGCTCTGTCAGTCAGGGAATTGCTGGACAGAATTTAGTGACATTTATTAGGCCTGTCAGTAGCAATTAAATTATTTTCACGAAGGCCTTTTGTAGTTGCACACATTACTAAGCTACTATGTGGTGTTTCTCATTAGCTAAAGAAAATAAATCATAGTGGCATCTTCATTTCTTCCAGTGCCCTTTTTGGGCCATTAAAGCATTGCTTGGGGCTTATTACTACATTTTTACACAAACCTTGGTTCTAAGAGACATTTTTATCAAAAGATATTAAAGAGATGTCAGGAATGAGGAGGTACATTCCCTTTGTATCTTATTACCAGAAATTACTCTTGAAGTAAAACAACTCCTGCCTGAAATACAAATAAGATGAGAACACAGCATATGTATGTTTTTGGCTACATGATCTGTACAAATAGTTACAATTATTACTTTATGAAAATGGGCTCATTTTACACACATATTTCTGCAATTGGATATTCCTTGTAAAAATAATTAGAAAACATGGCCTATCTATAACTACATAAATAATCTGGTTTTTTTTAGTGGTTTGAAGTATTGTATGTATGTTGGATATGGCTATGTAATATGTTCCAGCTAATCTGTTTTGGTGAACATTGGATTGACCTCTCTTTTTCTATGAAGAATTTCAAATTTATTTCTCTGTGTATATTTTGTTGCATAAATTCTTACAAGTAGCACTCTTAGGTCACAGAATATGAGCAATTTCAGCACTTTTTTAGGACTGTCACTGTATTCTCCCACATAACTGCTGAAGTCTCAGTGTGCAGGGACTAGATTCTGGCAAGAGAACCAGCTGTTCCTTCCTCTCTTTGCCAACATTGTGCTTTCCATCTGTAGCTAAATAGTGAAAAGTGAGCATTCTGTCACATGCCCTTCGAGGCTTTATGAGTAGAAAAGTTGAGTATTTTCCATCTACTCATAAAACATTTATTTATATTCCTCTTGAATTGTTTGTCCCACCTTTTGTTGATTTATTCATATCTTTGCCATATTATAGTGGCTGTTCATTTACTTTCTAGTGAAATAAATGTTTAAGTTATTTTTTTCTAATTAAAAGTTTGTCTGCTTAGCCGTTCTCTACTTTTATTACTCAAACTGCTTGTTTATCACCATCGATATTTATTTATCAGAAATTTATGTATTATTCTATTTCAAATTAGAAATTAATTATCTAATGATTAGATCTTCAATTTTGATAGCATGAAAGTGTGTGTGTGTGTGTGTGTGTGTACGTGCATGTGTTTTATCAAGGTTTGAGAAATAGTTACAATATTGTACAAGAGTCATCAAAGTTTTCTTGGTATAACAGAAAGGAGATCCAATAAATTGTTTGGCTTTATTACTGTGGATTGAGCTTTGGTTCTCTGTTTTAGTGGAAAAAAATTCTGATTTTTTTCTACTCTCTTATTGTAAAGGAAAAAATGTATAACTTAAATACGTTATTTGAATTGACTCGTGTGCTATATCTACCCTGTCTCCATTTCTGGAGTGGGATCTCTAAGTAAGCTCTTTAGTTTTCGGTATAATTTGCTTCTGTTTCCCCTCTCAGTGTCCGTGAAGGAGGAATCCCTCTCACTGCTGTGCTAATTGAGGGGCACCTCCTTGCCTTCTTTTTTTGTGTGGTCCATTCTTTTCCTCAAATCTGACACAGCACGGGGGAGTCCCCATTTAGTTTTCATAGTTTGGAACTGTGCCTGAATCCAGTGAAGTGAAGGACAAGAAAGGAAAGAGGCTTTTCAGTCACCGAAGATGTAAATGTTTGAGGTCAAACAATATGTCCCAATTTTCCTGGCTTTTGCAATGAAATTGAATATTCCCATCTAATCCTCATGAGTTTTCTCTTTAAGTAAATATCCAATTCATTGTTTTATGTCACAGACAAGTTAAATACCTATAAAATATAGTATCAGTAACTTTAGAGTTTGAAACTTTATATTAAGTTTAATTGAAAAATATTTCAGTACATTGAGTAAACTGCATTTCAGCAACATCGATTGGTGTTTTATTCTCTAACCAGTTCTGCCTTCACCTAACCTGTGTCTGCTGCAGTAGGGCCTCCACATCCCTCCTTTTCCCAACCGATCATCTCCTAGTTGTGCTTTCACGTCCATCTCAGATGGCAGGTCTTCCTGGAAAGCTTCACTCAGGCCTTCAGGTGGAGTTTCATGTTCATTCCCTGCACTAACTCAGTTCCTTACAAGTACTTACACTTTATTGTGCATATTCACACTTGTCTTAGCCTAGACCTTTGCCTTTCTTTCTGGATATAGAGCCTGTGGACCAACATATCTTACTCCTTCCATGTACATGGTACCTGCCAGAAAGTTGGAATGATAAATTATGAGTTAAAGTTTCCATTATCATTAGGTTGAGGATGAATTGAAATTAATTCAACAGTAATTCAAGTTATTCTGCTACATCTTTTGAAAAGTTTGAGAAATGATGCTGGCACCTGGCAGCTAGGCTACTGTGTTCTCAAAAACACATAAATACCTCTTGAGCAACATAATTAGACAAGACTGCTTTTTGAATGTATCTAAAGCAAGTCAGAGGCAAAAACACTCTTTTCTCCGGAAAGTGGCTAAACATCTCCTCTCTTACGACTGACATGAGTGCTTGCTGCTGCTTTGCCCATGTGACTTCAGCTCAGTTTTAATCCTTGAGATTAGTTTTGCCAGGACAATCAATGAACTGCCCCAGCCCTCTGTCACTCCCAACCCGCACCTCACTACTGCTTTCTTAAATCCTCGTCGGAATCACAAAAAACAAATGCAAGTTGTACATTAAGCACCTTCCAGTTTCTTCTTCAGATGCCCTAGTTCTGTTGGCGTACTCTCTGGCTTGCCACTGTGAGACAAAGAAATCAGTCCATTTTCTCATTATGTGTTCATGGCGACCTTTGGTTAGTGTGCACTTAGTGAGTGTCGGTGGAGCCCAAGGAAGGTGTGTTGATCTCATTCTCTGACCTTTGGTTACATAGTGTTTGGGGATTCCTGCCCTATTCACTTTAAATACATTGTTAAAGATGGAATAGTTTGCCACTTCAAGTTCAGGGTAGTTGGAGGGAGAGAGAGGAGAAGGGTGTAAGTCAAAGCCAAGGAAAATACTTTTGGGCTCTGGCAGTTCTGGATGTGGATCTCTGAAGGGCGATGAGAATTAGAATAAAGGGACGGGACGTTCTGTGTAGGGCAGGCATAATGCTAAGAGGGATCATTATATGTTACAGGAAAAAGAAAAGGCAGGTGAAAAGGAAAATACTTGGAGAGTTGGTGGCCAGTAATGTTGGTTATTAGACAAGTGACCTCATGAGAACTTCTTCAATCCTGTTGGTAGAGGAAAACCTTGGAGATAAAAGGAAGAGAACAGTGATAACAGAAAGCAATCCAACCTTGGAAGATGAATACAGTAGAGCATATTTGATGACAGAAGGATCAGGGAGGTTTCTGAAAAGCTGAGTCAGCAGGTCGTGGCAACTTGATGAAAGTAAGAAACCAGTCAGGTGGTTGGCTGCTACAGTGGATGCTGCTGCTCTGGCTTGGCCAGGCTCTTAGCTCCCTGCAGTGGACATTTCCCGTGGACTCTGGCACCTTCCCACCTCTAGTGCCGGGTCCCTGCTCATCTACCTGCACACTTTGACAACCCCATGTGAACTAGTCCTCTGGTGCAGAGCCGCTTAGAAGTACTTGTGATGAGGCCAGTGGTTGAACTATCCCAGGGGCAACCATTATCCAGTGAAAGACAGAAGCTAGAAAACAAATGCCACATTTCCCCTCTGACACCTTATTCAAGTCTCCTCTGAGTATCCCAGAGGGAATCAAGCTCAGCAGTGACTGCTGCATTCTACTCCCTTCATTAGCTTTCCTTTGTCCTCAGTCATACTTTCCTTGTTGCCTGACTTACCTTCCTGGGGTCATCTTCCAAATAAACTATCCCAGACAACCCAAACAAACTGAAGTTCTTGTCTCAAGGCCTTTTTGAGTGAACTTAACATAAGATGTGTATCGTGTATAACTGGGATAATTATTGTGTTGTAAAAAAGATGGACCTGTCCGACTTTCCTGGGTTAATTAATGACTTTGTTGTCCAGTGAAGCAACTGCAGTTACCTCCAGTGTATTTTATATATCAATGCAGAAGTATGGCAAAATGATTCAGAGTTCATGGATCATTGTAAGAAAAAAAATGTGCTCTAGGCCATCTGTGAAAGTATTACAGTGATCCCAAGTGGAACACAGGCATTTGGAGCAGTTTCCAGGCACACTAGATTGTTGTCAACAAATACAAAAATATACACCATGGGGAGAAGCAAAAAGAGAGAAGGGGTCTAGAAACCCGCGATTTTCGCAGGTCAGGAAAAAGAATTTCCGCCTGCATGAGCCCTAAACGCCTTTGTCTGGGTGTCCTCCAGGTGTTCAGCATTCCAGGCCATTGGCGGTGCTGTCGTGGTTCTCGCCAGGTTAGGGAGCAGTGAAGATGAATCACGGGGGAAGGGCCCGGCCATAAGATTGTTGCTGTCAACTTGTGCTCTCCTGAAAGTCATAGTTTAGTGACTTAAGCCAAGTTAGGAAAAATATTTCCGTTACTAACAATATAGTTGTTAAGTGTGCTCTGTGGGGAGTCTGAAATATTTACTTGACAGTAATAAG
Organism: Hystrix cristata; assembly: GCA_004026905.1. Lineage (NCBI taxonomy): Eukaryota > Metazoa > Chordata > Mammalia > Rodentia > Hystricidae > Hystrix > Hystrix cristata. Next base: position 73,966 of record PVJO010007530.1, read on the forward strand.
CATTAAGATTTCGGTCTTCTGCTATTTTTCCTCATGATCACATTAGCATTTACATCTTTAAAAACTCAGCACTCAATGGGATTTTATAGAAATTGTGATAACTTTATAGGGATTTCAAATGGCCTGAAAATTTCTTACAACTAGAGGAAGCAGTGAGTCCGTCCGGTTTCCATGCGTGATCGTACCTGAGTTGGTCGGCAGTTGGGAATGATGCGTGGCTGAAAAGATGCCTGTTCAGGGGCGGTCCTGTCCATTACGCTGCCTTAGCAGACACAGCCCTGGCTCCGCTTAGCCCCGTGTTCTAGATTGGACCTCGTTCCAGAGGAGAAAGAATAACTTTTTTTTTTTTTTTTTTTTTTTTTTTGTGGTGCCGGGGATCGAACTCAGGCCCTTGTGCTTGCAAGGCAAGCACTCTAATCACTGAGCTAAATCCCCAGCCCCGAGAAAGAATAACTTTACTGGTTTTTGTTTTTTCCTCTTAAAGTCTATTCATTAGTCTAATTCAGTTACAATGAATTTAAAACACACATTGTTTGTTTCCCTTTAATACATTTTGGAGAATTCATGTGTGTTATCACTTCGTTATGTTTTCATTCGTGATGTGAATTAAGCAGTTGAATAATAAAATATGTTTGAATCCTTCTTAGGAAAATGTATTTTTTAGTCAGAAAATATTCGCCTGTACCATGTAAAACATAGTACACAATAAAATTAAGTTGCAGTCACATCACTGGGCTTTGAGAGAGAGCAGTTTCCTAAGTAACAGGATCTAGTAGGCAATGATTAGAAAGAGGCAGCTGCTGGTGTACAAGGGCGCCTCTTGGTGAAGGGAAACAGCCATAGGTAGGGTGGTTGCTTGATGCAACTGTGAGGGGAGATAAAATGTTTATTATAGTGTTTTGTTTTCACTTTTCCTGTAAAAGTAAAGGTCATTTGAGTGAGCTTTTAGGCTGAGAGAACAGAGAGAAGAGATTGACACTAGAGGAGATGGTTCGTCTGGGGATCCCCCTTGCAGAGGTAGGATTTAACATAGCAGGTGTCGGGCAGGAGTTAACTAGCTTTGGGCTGTGCACCTCATCTTGTGAGTCCTTCCTTTGATGCTCTGCTCATTTCAGTGAAATAACTTATTTCGTTTAATAGTCCTCGTTAGACTTTGCTAGGTATGATCGCAGCCTGAGCCATTGATTCTGCCAGATACATGCCCAGTAAAATATTTGGCTTGTAGTGGGTCTGCAATAAATGTTTATTAAAATTGCTTTGCACATATTTTCCTGAGTTTGGTAAGGATGAGAGAAGAGTAAAGATTATATTAGATTTGAGCTAAGGGGGAGAAAATTGAGTTTTAAATCCCTCCACTTTTCTTAGTCTGTTCGGAGATAAAGTCATCTCCTAGGAGAATAAGGGGATGGTTTGGAGTCTTGAAACTGCAGAAGCTTTGGACAGCTGCTTATGGGAGATGCAGTAGAGGTGAATAGAAAACTCGTCACGCTGGACTGTGTGTCCAGCTGAGGCTGCTGCTAGGAATTTATAGCTGGGTTTCTTAGGATACTTGTGTGCAGAAAGCCTGAGAAGCGGATTTTAGGGCAAATGATGGAACGGTGAAATGGTCAAGTTGGGAGCTGTGACGGCCCAGGAGAAATGAAGCTGGCAGGGATTAAGAGTCATAATAACTTAGGGAACTTGGATGGGTGAGGATATCCAAGAGTCGCTTTGGTAGGAGCTTGTATCCGCAGAAGGAAATGACAGCTTAGAAGTCTAAGAGGAAAGTGGTCTGGTTTGTGATGAGGTCCAATTTACGGCTGGGTTTGTGTGTGGCCAGTGTGTTACTTGTTTTGTAATTGAGTGATTCTCAGCATCTTTAAGAGTGTTTAACGGAATCAAATTGGATTCTTTAAACAAGCGAAACAAAACCTGTTAATGGGTTAAAACCATATAAGATGGAAACAGCGTCAATATGACTCTAGTTTATTAAATTCTGGGTGATTTTAAGACTTAGAGCAGCCAGCTGAATGTCCCTTCAGTAATTGAGTTTCATGTATGGAAGAATGCCTTGTGTAACAGCCCATCACTGCTTTTGCTAGCCAGTTTTGAAATGTTACATGTGCAAACACCTCATAAACTTATGCATGTCTTCCATGAGAATTACAGCATAGGTCGAAAGAAAGTAAACACATCCATGATTCTTAGATGTTACATAATCTAGGAACTTCATAACTTCCGACTTACATAAACTGTAGTTGTAGTCTCATGGCTCTTTACAAAGGGAGAAATGAAATTATTCTTACAGACATACAATGAAAAACTGAAAGGGCTGTGCCTGGACATAGGAGTTTGAAAATACACAAATATTTTAAGTACTGGAGTCAATTTGAGCATCTCTGTACCAGCCACCCTCTTAAGCCTCAGTGAACATCTAGGTCACTTTTCAGCTCCAGAGAATCCAGAGCTATACACAGGATCCCATGGAGTCTCAGGTGTCTTCTTGATCCACCGGTCATTCCTTCTGTTCCTGGCCTTTGACTCTACTCCAGCAACCTCTTAGGCTCAGCTGTACTTCACTTCAAAAATCCCTGAACCTGAACTGGGGTTGCTATATGGGCAGGTCCTGCTGGTGACTGTGAGGTTGTGTAGACTTTGGCTTACAGACTGGACTTTGTCTGGTCCAAGCCCCTGCTCCTTCCATCTGATAAAGCAGACAGTGTTCCTTCAGGTCTTGCTTCTCCTTGTACTTTCAGTTCCTCTTTGGGGGTCTGGATCTCCTTAGATGAAAAGAAAGTTTAGGGGATAGAAGCAGATCGTCTCTGAGGGTCTTGTTTCCTGTCTTGGCTACCTGTTCCTTCTTGTGACTGCCCATTGCCTCATTTGGTAAGTCTGCCGGTTTAAACTGAAGTATCCTGTCTCCCATACAGACACATAAAATTTGCTCATATGTCTCCCCATTTGCAGTGAGAATCTGGAGTTTCCTGTAGCATTTGCTAGGGGCGGGTTTTAGGAGGCTTATCTAGTTACTTCTACCTTGTTTAAAGTATAACTTAGTTTTTTAGCTTACACTCGTTAATGCAAGACTTGCAAGAAGCAATCTTTCCTTTTCGAATTTCCTCCTACAGACACCACTCATACAAGGCATATATGTTTGTGGTAGACTCAAGAAAAAATGTAGTGAGGTCATGCTAATTCTACTCTTTCCAATCGTGACATTCCACACACGGCAGTCTTCAGTCTGCTACAGCCCTTAACTCCAGACTTTGCCCAACCATAATTCAGCAAACATTTTACAACATCATGTCTCTCTCCACTTCCATCTTAACCTTGGTCTCCATTTGCTTTTTAAAGGTCTGGCTCATCTGCTCTGTTGTGGTTTGTGAAATTATTCACTTTTTCACCTACCAATCTTTAAGAGGAGGAGGGACTGTAGAAGTATTTTACCTCTAAGGTAAACATATCATCTCAGAAGGCAAAAATAGATTTTTGTGGAATCAAGCACATGTCTTCTTGTGGGTTTGCCTGTGCAAATCCACATTGTTCACTAGCCTTGAATTTCCAGACTGAGGACTTATGGACCCTTGTCTAATGAAAGGTACCTTCTTGGCTGCCCAGTCTTGTTAAACTATTTAGATTTCTAGTCTTAATACCATAAATATGACACTGTCTGAAGGAGACATTCTGTAAGCTCTCGGTTTCTAGATTCATGTTTTCAGGGAAATAGCAGTAATTTTTTTTGTTGTAGTGCTACTGGGGATTGAAACTAGCGCCTTCACACTAAGTTACATCTCCAGCCCTTTTTAAAATCTTGAGACAGGGTTTATTTAAGTCACCGTGTTGCACAGACTGAGCTCAAACTTTCAATCCACTTGCTAATCAGTGCTGGGATTGCAGAAGTGTACCACCTGTCTGGCTGATGGAGTAAATTCTTGAAAACATTCTTTGTTATTCTTCTGGTGAATGTTTCTTAGCACCTTTGTGGAGGATGATTGCTCACTTAGTACATACAGATCCCCTTTATAATTGGGGGATTCCTAGACTAACTTTCATGTTGATTGTTAATGCCATTTTTACTTGGTTATTTGAAAGATTTTTCAGTTATCTTGTTTTTTTTTTTGTTTTTTTTTTTTTTTTTTTTTTTTTTTTTTTTTTTTTTTTTTTTTTTTTTTTTTTTTTTTTGGTGCCGGGGATCAAACTCCAGGCCTTGTGCTTGCAAGGCAAAGACTCTAACCATTGAGCTAAATCCCCAGACCCCAGTTATCTGTCTTATATCCATAAGGGATTAGATTCTCTTTCTTGTGTAATATAATGTTCATTAGACTGAAAATATTCAGTGATCCGACCAACTCTTTTCTTACCATTAAAATGAAATCTTTGCAAGCTTGAATAGAAATATTTAAAAATTAGAGCGAGGCATGGTGGCACATGCCTGTAATCCTAGCGTTCTGGGAGGCTAAGGCAGAAAAATCCAGCCTGGGCAATTTAGTGATTCAGAGAGTCTCCATCTCAAAATAATAAGAAGAGTACTGGGTGTATACCTCAGTGCAAAGGCCCAGAGTTCAACCCCCAGTCCAAAAATAAGGGTTCAGATAAGTGTGTCTTTTTCTATCCATATACAATGATTAACAGTAGATTTAATCTTTTAACATTTTTAGTAATAGTATTAATTACTATAATTTATTATTATAATGCCTATCCACCAAGGTGTTGGATTATATGTGTTTTGCAGTTCATCTCATCTCAAATGCATAAACAGAGACTCAGAGTAATTAAAGAGCTGTGTATATTTATACAACTTGATGATGCCTCAGCGGGGATTGGGTCCTACCCTTCATTCAGCCCATCCTCTTCCTTGACCTCAAACCTCTAGACCAGCACTTGGTAGTGAGGTTGTGTTCTCCAGTACCATGGGTGTTTTGAGTGCCTTAATCATTCTTTTTTTTCTGATCTCAGGAGACATTCTTATTACATGTCATGTGCACAAATACAAGACAGCCATTCAGTACCCTTCCATCATGTACCTGTGAAATCGACTGTTTGTTTTTTGGAGTGACTGGAATTGACCTTCTTTGTTTGGCATGATCATTTTAAAATACATATCTATTAGATGCCTCTTAAGATTGAATACTCAGTTGTTGGGAAATATCTTTTAATCTGTGTATAAAGGAACAAGTTTACCCCAGGGGAAATCAGATCTTCAGATGATTGTTACATAAAATGAAACTTTTTCTTCCTAGCATTCAGAAGACTTTTTGAGTCTAGGAGGAGGAGTGGGTGAGAGACAGAGGAAATATATAGGAGTTTGTTGGGAAATGTAAACAATTGTTTTAGAAGTGAGTATATATGCTAATATTACTAATAGTATTTGTATTTAAAAGATGATAGACTTTAATGTTGCTCTTTTCTTTGCAAAACCAAATTGAATTGGGGCTGGGGATTTACCTCAGTGGTTAGAGTGCTTGCCTTGCAAGCACAAGGCCCTGAGTACGATCCTCAGCACATACACAAAAAAATTCAAATGGATTTTACTAAGAGAAAACAGAACTTTCTATGGGATAGTAACAAAATAATATATACGTGATTGGAATTCTCATTTTATGAGCTTCTCTTTGAGAAAGCTTATTACATAAGTGTCTAAAGTTTCTAACCAATGGTTACATTAAAAAGTTATTTTCATACTTCAGAATTATGGATTCATAGTGAAGTTATATTTTTAAAAAATAGACCTCTTTTTATATTGAAAATATATTTAAAAGCTGGAGAGATATGTGTGTGTGTGTGTATTTTTTTTTTTTTTTTTGAGACAGGGTCTCACTATGTAGTTCAGGCTGGCCTTGAATGCACTATATGTAATCCAGGCTGGCCTCAAACTCATGGTGATCCTCCTGCTTCTGCCTCCTGAGTGCTGGGGTTACAAGCATGCATCACCATGCTTGGCTTGGATTTATATTCATTTAGCAGCAAACCTGAATAATATGAGTTAATGGCTTCTTAATAAAATAATGCTTAACACTTTATATATATGTTGGAAGACATATGTATCTTTCAGTCAGAGATTGCTAAAATAAACACAATTTTTAATCACATGTAATTCTTCTAATTTCTATGAATCTTTCAGAAGAGGACTCTGTGAAACAGTTACTGTGCTTAGACACATAAGTGTTGGGAAAAGTATTCCTCTTTTACTATTCCCTGTGTCCTTACTTGGGTACACGTAGATTAAACATATTGGTACATAACTAGAGAAATAATTCCAGGCATAATGTCTGTAGTAAATTTAGATGGAGATTGATACTTGGAGGTGGTACTGGTAGGAGCCAACTCTGACCTGAAATAGTGAAACACCCCCATACATTCTGCATCGCCGGTGCCATCCAGTCAAGCCCGTTCCTGTGGCTTCCTGCTGGTGCTGCCACTGGAGTTGTTCTCTTGATGGCCTGCTTACCTGACTGCTGAGATGCCCCAGAAACCCGCTAAGTCACAGGCTCATGGGCCACGGGAGGGGGCGCGGGATCAGTCAGCCTGTGTCATGACTGCACGTCTGACTGGAGGTGATGTGCTTTGCTTTCTGTTGTGAGGATCTTTCACTCCGTTAAGGTAGAAGCGAGGCACATGGTCCTTGATCCAGAACTGCTATGATGTCCTCTTAGGTCAGCTACTTAATAGCTTTGAAACCCATGGGCAGGTTATTACACCTCACTGCTAGCATTTCAGATTCCTCATCTGTACAATGGGAACACGGGGAGTAGCCACTTCGCACAGGATTTTAAATGCTTTCTGCCATGGTGTGACCTCCTGTTCCATTTGTGAAAAAAGCCTGTGATTGTTGTCACTGATGTGCACAGCGCTCTGGAAGACAATGAGGAAGACGCTGACACGTAGTTTGTGCTGTACTCGATCATCTGCCACCCTGCCTCTGATCATCGGCAGTGAATGGGGAGTGACATTTCCTGTCCGTGACTTGCCAGCTTGGCAAAGGTTTTAGGTCACTGTCTCCATCCGGGTGCCAGTATGCAATTAAACTCTGCAGAGTGTGTGGTCATTTTGATAAAGATGTTCATTTTGGAAAAGTTTGAAAAATGCTTTCTAGTTAGAATAAAACTTTTGGGCATGTTTTTACTGTGGTCTTCGGCTATAAATTCCTGAAATGCTGACACAGTTGAATTTATTTTTGTTAAACATAACCACTGACATTTCCAGGCATCCATATGGACTCGATAAATATTTTGCTTCTGCTTACTGTATATGTGCACTGGATGAAGAAGAATGACTCTGATTTCGGTATTCTTGAACAC
>PVJO010007531.1:0-33506 GCA_004026905.1 Hystrix cristata
TTCTGACTTTTCTACAAAGTCAAAATGACTATTAAAGTATAAAGATTTTGAATTGATTTAGTACATTGAGGCAGCCATGACAGCACAACTAGGACACTCACAAAAGGACTTCTTGAACCACTTCAGATGGTGGCAAGAATGATGGGATAAGTGTGTTCGAAGTGAAGGGGACTATTTTAAGGGGGGTTAATGGCAATGTCTTTTTACTATAATAAATCTTTAAAAATTCACTAAAAAAAAAAAAAAGAATTGATTTGTGGCTATCTCCTGTGCCCTCTGCTCCTGTCTTAGCCACTAAATGACACCTGCAACTTAAAAGAGAACTTGCTTATTTTAGTTCACGTTTCAGTCCATAGTTGGCCAGCTCCGAGGCAGAAGAGCACGGTGGAAGGACCTGGGTGAAGGAAAGTTGAGCTCAACTCATGAAAGAAGCAGAGAAAGAAGGGAGGAGATGAGGAGGGAGATAAACCGATCCAGGCCACACTCATATTGCCCTGCCTCTTCCAACCAGACCTCACCTCCTAACAGCAAGTCAGCTATGAGCCCCCATGATCTAATCACCCTCCAAAAGCCCCACCTATAAGGTCATGAGGCTCTTGGGGGACATCTAGATAAAAACCTAACAACTGTGTTGCATCTATAAAATACGTGCAAAAATACACACACACATGCATACGCACACACATGCATACACACACGCACGTTCACTTTGTGCAGGAAAAGATAGTTCTAAAGGTTTTCTTGCCTTAGAGGTATTGACTTTTTTCAAGTTCACCTATAAAAAATCAAGTAACCTAGTATTACTAGAAATCTAGAAAGACAGAAACAGAAAGAAAATAAATCTGTATCCCTAAAACATGATTACTTATCATAAAAGGAAATTGAAATTTTAAAATAAGTAAATTATGGGGTCCACAGCGCAGGGAATTTAAGTGCTTTGCACTGTCCTTATTGATCCAGGATGCAGATCCTACCCAGGAGCACCATAAAAGGAGGAGGGATATGGGGAGCACGAAAATGCCTCAGACATGTGCAAGCTACAAAGAAAGATCGTGCTGGGCATGGAGCCTGTTGGAGAAAATTATTAGTGCATTTAACAGAACGTGGGTGTGCTCTGCAAATAGTAACTATTTTAAGGAATTTCAAAGGTAAAGGGTAATTAATTCACAGCTTGAGTCTCATATCGGAGCTCAATTAAAGGGAAAAAATACCTACAATCTCAGAGCTGGATTCTTTCTCAGTGGGAAATAAGCCCCCATCTAGAGGAAAAATGTTTCCAGCACCGCCTCCTTTCTCGGGTCAGAAGTGTCTGCCTCTGAGGGTTGGGAATCCTCTTCTCCAAACTTGAGCCTCTGTGACGGACTCGCTCCGGTCCTTGGACTTTCTAGGGAGGGATTGCAGAGAGAGGCTGCAAAGCCACCCAAAGCTTCCTGGGGACAAGGAAGAAAGCTTTCACTCATTCTACCGTGACAATAGCAGCCTCCATCGTGGCTTCAGAACAGCCCAAATCACGCCTCTGGCCAACCCACCATTCTAAAACTGATCCTGAGGGTCCACTGTTCGACTTGGTGGTGCAGAAGAGTTTTGCATTAGTCTCTCTTCTGCTTTAATGATGAAATACGTGGGGCAGGCTAGCCATATAAAGAAAAGAGGTTTACGAGTTCATAGTTTTAGGGCTGGGAGTGCAGACGTCATACTGTCAGTTCTAGGGGCGAGGGCCCCATGGCAAAGGGGTGGGGGGATCGTATGCAGCCCAAGGAGGTTATGTCGCCATACAGGCTGCCAGAGAAGTGGGGCCACACAACCCCTTTCCAAAGGCAGGCCCTGAATTGACCTAAGGACCTCTTGCTAGGCCCCTCCTCCCAATAAGGCCACACTGAAAACGAAACTTCCAACACATGCAATTTTGGGGGACCCGCTTAAACTATATCTGGACCATAACGCATTCCTAGCTGTGTCGGTTAGGTTTTTGCTGTAATCTGACATACTCAGCTGAAAGGAGAAAATGCTTATTTTGGCTCGCAGTTTCAGATGATTAAGTCAATCGTCGGTTGCCTCTGTTACCTCGCATCTGTGGTGAGGCAGAAGCAGCATGGCAGGAGGGTATGGAAACTGCTCACCCACAGCAGCCAGGAAGCAGAGAGAACGAGGTAGCTCCTGAGAGGAAGGGGCTGAGGACCAGAAACAGTTCTCCATGGTCACGTCTTCACTACTCACCCAGACACACCCACAAGTGTGCATTACTAATCTAGGCATCTCTCAAGTTGATCATGTTGACAGACAAGATTAACAATCACATAGCAATTGCTTGGACCATTCCATACGTTTGCAGCTCTAGGGTTGCTGCTGGCTGGCTGTTCTCGATGGCTTTTTTTGTCTTCTTTCTTGCAACGCAGATAGACGACATTCCTCAGCTTCACTGGCAGTCTCAACATGGCTATGTCAAAAAAACAAGGACAACTCAAGAGAAAGCTCATTGTGGAAGAGAAAGAAGTAGTGCAAGTTTTGACGTTTGATGTTCTGATGTTCATTGGCACCGCAAGAAACACACTGGTCTTGGATGAAAATTCCCAGAGATGTGAGCTTGTAAAAGAGCATTGAGCTTCCCTGAGCCCACATCCAGTTCCAATCCTCCCTCAGACCACTGGAAGGATGCTGGGCAGGTTGTACTTCCTGCTATCATTTGGACATTGACTGTCTTCTGAAGGCCCATGGCTTGAAGGCTTGGTTTCCAGGGTGGTTCTACTGGGAGGTGGTTTAAAGTTTGATGGTGGGACCTAGTGAGAGGGTCTTCAGTCACTAGAGGGGTGCCCTTGTAGGAGATTATGGTGCTCCAGCCCCTCCTCTTTCTCTTTTGTTCTAGCTCAGGAGATGAGCACTTTACACCATCATATTTCCCAGTATGATGTGCTTCCTCTCTTAGGCTCAAAACATTGGGGCCAGTTGGAACCTATGAAATGGTGAACCAAAATAAACCTTTTCTCTTTATAACTTAGTTACATCAGGTGTTTTGTTATAGTGATGGAAAGCTGACTTACACACTTCCTAATCAGAAAAAAAATGAAGGAATTGGATTGGATGCGCTTCAAGTTTTATTTCAGCATTGGAGTCCATAATGCATCTGTGGGTTGGCTACTCCTCCAGCAACTGGCATGTGGTTGCTCTTTACTCTCCTCAAAAACCAACTCACACTCACACAGACGCATCTTTCCCAAGGTGTTTCTGTCCATGATCAGACACCCATGTCTTCGGGTGCTTCAGCTGTGAATTCAAGCAACTGAAGATTGAAAATACGTGGAAAAAGATTACATCTGTATTGAACATGTTCATACTTTTTGTCTTCACTCCCTAAATTGTAACAACTATTTACACCTAATTGGCATTATATTAGGTATCGTAAGTCATCTACAGATGATTTAAAGTAGTCAAGATCGTGTGTATGTGTTTTGGCAAATACTATGTCTCTTTATTTAAGAGGCTTGAGCAACCACAAAAGGCCTGAGACCCGACCTTCTGCAAACCGTGAGGGACATGTATGCACTACCTGTGTCCCACGCATCAGCACTGTAAGAGAAGAATCAGAAATGCTGGTGCCCCAGTTAGAGAAGAGGAAACAGATGTTGAAATATCACCAACCTATGCAAAATTTTTAAAGCCAGAGTCAAAACTCTGGCTCTCCTGACTACTGGTTTTTGTCTTCTTACTCACTATGTCATACAGGTTCACATGAAAACTTGGTCACTACTCTCATTTTATTAAATTCATTTTTAAGCATTAATAATCTGGGACATGGCAATTGGTTTGTCATCACCGTGATTTTATAAAAATGACACAAATGAAAGAAAGTACTTAAACTCCCAAAATTATATTCCTAAAAGCTTTAGGGGCAGCATACACAATCTTAATCATTTTAGCCAACATTTGCATTTACACATAATACTTTATAAAATAACTATCAAAGACAGGAGGTTAAAAGTCTCATTAAAGAAATGTGGGTATCAGGTCCCGACTAAATGTGTCATTTTGTTTGACTTGTTTCTTCATTGAAGAACATCAAGAAAGATTTGATTGAATTTCTCCCTCCATGTCAGTCATCTCCTGTGTATTTCCAAATAAATAGGCACTTAAGTGGATTTCCACAATGAGTTCCAAACTGAGGCCTGTGACCAGTATCACCTTTTAAATTAGTTATCAAGACCGCTTCTCTGCACACTCACTAGGATGGGAACAAAAAAGAGAGATAGTGATAAATGTTGGCAAGGATGACAGGAAATCACAACCCTTATATTTTACCGATGGTGGGAAGGTAAGATGGCGTAGCTGTTTTAGGAACAGCCTGGCAGTTTCTCAGAAAAAACATGTGGTTATCACATGATCCATCTCTTCTGCTCCTAAGTACATACGTGAGGGAAATGAAAACATGTGTCCCCGCAAAAAGCTGGTAGATAAATGTTAATAGTGGCCTTATTCCTAAAAGCCAAGAAGAGGATACAACCCAAGCATCCATTGAATGAAAAATAAGCAAAGCATGCTCCAGCCATACAATGGAAAACTATGTGCTAACAAGAAGGAGGGAAATACTGATACATGCTAGGAAAATAGATGGACCTTGGAAATGTTTTGTGGAGTGAAAGATGCCAGACACAGAAGGCCACAGATTCCACAATCCCATTTCTACGGAAAGGCCCAGAATGGGCAAAGCCACAGACAGAAAATAGAGAAGTGAGTGCCAGGGGGCAGGGAAGGGAGGCCTGGAGTCTGATGGCCAATGGTACAAGTGTTCTTTTGGAGGTGAGGAAAATGGTTTGGCATTAGATTGCATAATGCTTGTGTGTCTCTGTAAATAAGGAATGGCAAATGCTTAGCACAATATCTGGCACCTGATCAGCATTATGTGAGGTTATTATAATAATTTTATTGCAGTGATAATATAGTAATAATATTATTTCAGTCTTGATTCTTATTTCGGTTATAACTGTGACAAATGCTCTCACAACGTCCGGCACCAACAAAAACCCTTTCCCCTGGTTTTCCTTTCATGTGGACTGAGGACCACAGGCCAAATGTGACCTGTTGCCTGTTTCCACAAATGAAGTCTGATTGGGTCAGTCTTGCCTGTTGGCCATACACCACCTAAGGCTATTCGTGGACTATAACAGCACTGTTGACTAGTTGCCTCAGAGACCACAAAGCCTAAAATACTTACCCTCTGGACCTTTACTGGGACAATTTGCTGACTGCTATGTTCTAGAACATTCTGTTGTTATTTTTATCCTGAGAGAGAAGACATTGTAGTCTCCTCAGAGAACCCGTAAGCAGAAACTAGCTAAGACAGGAAATGGCTAGCTACTTTCTGGGGCTCTCAGAACTGGTCAGTCACACCATCCTCATTCCCACCCATCTCCAGATGTATGTCCTCTGAGGTGTGTGACACCTGTGGGTTGTCCCCTCTCCTGCCCCTGTGGGAGCCTGCTCTCCCGCTTCTCTCTAAAACACAGAGAGAGCATCTCCCCACCCCACGCTTGCTCTCAGACGTCTTCTCCACCTGCTCACACTCACACCAAGAGAATAGTACTGCCCTACCCAGAACTGACCGGCCTCTTCTCCCTCTAGGAGCAGCACCTTCTGGCCATGGCCTGTCCCTAGGAATGGCTTCTTGCTGGGAACTGGGATCCTGAAAGGCTCACTCCAGGAAAGGTGCAACGTGGCGACTTGGATCAGCAAGACGCTAGCCATGCCTTCCTGCGTGCACCCTCGATCTCCAGCCAGATTCCCTTCACCCACTGTGCCCACCAGGAGCTCATGCTCACAAGGCCGGGCTCCAGTTGCCCCTCTTTTAGGCATCGCCATTCTCAGCGACGCCACCAGGGAGCAATGGATAAGGAAGTGTTGGGCACACAGGACAAGCAGAGGGGCCTCCTGGTAGGCCACAGTGTGATCAAGCTCTGTTCTCATTCAGGTGAACGTCTGGAGTCTTAAAAAATACACACCAACTATGCTGTTGGCAATGTGCGTTGCCCCAGGACATAGCTCCTGGTGTTTGGTAACATCCACCATTGTAAACTTCCCTGCTCCAAAACAAATTCAGGGCCCCCTAGCGCTGCCCAGCACCCCAAGAGCCAGCTGATGGTCCCTTCCGGTTCCCAAAGACAGCAGCTTTTTCTGCAAATGATTTGAATCTGTCGCAGGTTGGGGCTGCCCCCACCAGCACAGAGCTCCCGTCCATCAGCTATGCTAACACGGCCATTGATGCCCACATTATTTAAGGTCTCTTGGGATTTTTTAGCACAAAAAAAAAAAAAATGGAGGGAGAAAGGAGGAGAAGGAGGAAGGGAAGGAAGCAAAAACAGGGAGAGAGAGAGAAAGAGAGACACGGAGGGAAGAAGGGAGAGAAAGAGAAAGAGAAGCACGGAAACACAGAGAGAGCTGGAGAGATCAAACTCCACGAAGAAAGAGCTCATAGGGACGCGGTTTCTCTGCCACATCCATCCGTTAATCCCCTTCACACCTGTGGCTCCTGCCACCTTCAAAGTGGGCTTTGCCCAGGCTGCTGTGTGGGAGCCAGACGCATTAAAACAACCGTGTGTAAACTTTCCAAAAGAAAAGAAAAACAAGCACAGGAGAACATAAGCCTTTCTGCCTTTTCAAAAAAATCAAACAATGACTCAGAACAGTGCATCAAAATCAAAGATGATGGCAGCTTCAAAGCTGAGGGAGAAGATCAAAAGAGAAGATTGAGGAAAGCGGCGGACGGTGGACGGCAGGTGGAGCATCGCCAGCCAGGAGGCGCGGCCGTTTCCCTCATCCCCGTCTCCAGCAAGTCAACTGGCACTTTGAAAATCAGCTCGCAGCCTCTTGCAGGGGGCTTTGTAAAAAGTTCTTTAAAAACAGACACAAAAAGAAATTTAGCAAAAATATTGAATCGCGAACACTGCTTATTGGCAGAAAGCTTTCCACACCCATGCCGTGCCCTACATCCTAACAAACTCTGTCTTTCTATATTGTAATATATTCAACTTTTCGTAGATCGCAGGGACATTGTTCAAAACTCAATTTGTTCAAAACCCTGCCGGCCTTTCATAAGGTGCCTTTCCCAAGTGCAGAAAAGAAGAACAAATATTAGCCCAATGTCATATTTAAATGCTTAGAGTCAGGCCACGGATTTCAATATAACTGGTCAGCAATTGCATCTTCGTGGCTGGGCTGCAGTTGCGAACTATTTCTCCCTTTAATTCATGTTTTGTAGGACACGAATTCTGTGTGGTTGTGTGGTGGTGGAATGAGTCTCACATAATTAGTGGAAGATAATTGAACAATCATGCTTAGTGATGGGTAAAAGTCCGTGGGTCTCTCACAAAAAGAAAATTGCAAAGAGATGAGATGTGTTTTTGCCAATAATGGTGCGAAGTGTCCTGTCTGATGTTGGCTTCGTCTCTTTGGCTTTGGAAAGCCCATGAATGCCCGTCACTGTAAGGGAACATCTTTGACCTTGCCCTTCCCGGAATATTTGCCCCAGAAGTCCCATTTCACTGGGAGGCTGGAGGGAGCAAATCAATTGCAATTAAAAACATGCTCACCTTGTCATGTAATAAGTATCCACTGAAAAGCTTTTTTACTTTAAAAACGTGCAATATTCTTTCAGTAAGAAAATGCCAAGACAGGTGGACCTCTGATCTCATCATTATATTGATTCTTTCTGTATGTAAAATGGACTTTTCCCACCACCTGGAAGAACTGTAACTCTAGACTCCCGAGAATAGTTCTGCTTACTTGAGTGACAGTTTCCCCCTAAATCAAAAATACCACTCTTAAAACCCGGGTCCAGAATATGATGCTTATAATAGTTTTCTCACACTATTTATTATACTTCGACTCCTACAGAATTCATGAACCTAGAGCAACACACACACACACACACACACACACACACACACCATGCAATACACATAAAAATCTGAAGCAACCAGATATCATGGCACATACCTATAATCCCAGCACCCAGGACTCTAGGAGGCTGAAGCAGGAGGATCTCAAGTTTGAGCCCAGGCTGAGCAACTTAGAGACTTAATGAGACCCTGTCTCAAAAATAAAAATAAAAAAAGGCCTGAGGGTGTAGCTCAATGTGAAAATGCTGGGTTCAATACCCACTCCCTCAAAAAAAAAAAAAATTCAAAACAACCAGAAAGTGTTTGCACTTATTGTTCATATATTAAATTTTGTAAAGTGACATCAAGCCTGCCACTTGGTCTGTACCTGACTGCCACTGACGTGTATTTTTTCTGATTCAAAAAGATTGAGGGGAAATCTGTAAAGATGCACGTGAGGCTATATACATATATATATGTCATCGGGTGTTTCTTATTTTATTTATTCATTTTGTATGTTGTGCTCGGGCTACTTCTATGAATTGCACCCAAGTTTGCAAGACATGAAGCATTAACTTTAGCTGAAAAGCTACACCGACCCTGGTCCTGATGTTTATTCCCTGAAACAGGTGGCAGACTTCAACCAGTGCCACAAAAACAGATGGTGGATGGCCTGCCTAATTCGATAACTCAGAGAGAATCTCTTTCCCCAAACAAAGCTGTCTCTGGATTAAGCCTGCTCCCTATCACGTACACCAGCCATAAAAATAAGTCTGCCAAGAGGGTTCTACCCCTGATATCATTAATCACGTTAGCTCCTATTCTTTCCCTCATCGCTCTCTTGGCCCTGGGTGTATCTCCCTGCTTTTATCTACATCAACAAATATGATCAATGGTGGAGAAAGGCCAGAAATTAATCTCTAATTCTTAACATAAAGAAGGCCTGAAATGTTGAAAATTTTCCCGAATGAACATTGTGTTCACTGCCAAGAAAGTCCACAGGAGGGTATTTGTTCTCCGTACTGTCGTCTTTCATAGCCAACAGGATGCTAAGATGAATGGCAGCATGTAGGTTTCAAGCCAGCTCCTCAGTTCGTTCTGTCTCTCCACATAAAAACACACCAAAAGGTTGGTTTAGATCACCAGTGCCACCACCAGTGTGGGGGGCAGTCGTGGGTACTTACCCTCCCAAACTGTCCCATGGGAAATATCGGGCTGTGGAATCGATTCGCCAGAAACCCTTTCAGTGCTGAGTGTTTTGGGGCGCAAAGAGAAACATTGAACACCACTGGCTCCAGGAAAGACTGAATTAAATTCCTCACCACAGGCTTGCGGGTACACTTGCTGGGTATTCCTGCTCCAGTTTCAATAGTTTGTTTCCACCATTGCTTGTGATCGATGAGTTCCAAGTTCAGACAGAGCACATGGCAGGGTCACAGCTCTACGGCTCCGTCCCTTCCTCCCTGGCCCCTAGGACCCCACTGGGTGGGACTGCTGCTCCCCAAGGGTAGCCATCCTCACATGCTGTGTTGATAGATGCCTTCAGAACCTCTACCTGCTTTGTGTGTTCAAGCTTGTCTACACTCCTCCTTCACACGCTTGAGCTCGGTATCCCTCTCATGTGCTGTCACTGCGCCATACAGATGTCCATGTTTGGGGTTTAGTTGCGCTAGTGGGTGAAAACAGATTTCAAGCTTGTGTGAGGACGAAGGCTGAACTTTTTCTGTCATGTCTCTGTGACCATGTTCATCAAATTTAGCATGGTGCCTGTTTATCGGTGTCCTGCTCAGATACGGGGAGGAGGCACCCACACTAGTGCTGTAGTTAACAAAGGTACCCACATCTCCTCATAAAAGCAGACAGAACCACCAGTTGAAGAACAAAAAGGGAACCCAGCCTAGTCCCATCTAACTCAAAGGACATAGTATGCATGAACCCCAAATTACAAGGCGTGCACAACAGGATCTAGGCAGAAAGAAGGAGAGGCAATGGTAGAGATTGTGGCAGCCCCAGAAACAGAAGGTCACCAGGAGGTTTGCACTGGAATTAGAGAATGAACAGCAGCTGAGATAGAGAACAGCTTTGTTTGTCTCTATAGTGCAGAAATTTCCCCTTGCTTGACAGTGTTAATTCCCTCATATTGATTGTTTCACTTTTCGTGGTTTTGGTTACCCACAGGTAACCTCAGTTTGAAAATGTTAAATGGAAAATTCCAAAAATAAGTTTTAAATTATCCAACAAAAATAAGTTTTAAATTACCCACCATTTTGAGTAGTGTGAGGAAATCTCCCGCCATCCCACTCTGCTGCCTGAGGTGAGAATCATCCTTTGGCCTTGCGTATCCACAATGCATACACTACCCCGGTAACCACTAAGCCACTGCAGGCATCAGAGCTGCTATTGTGGAAGCACAGGGCTGTTTTCAAGGAATCCACCTTTTTCTTGCAGGACTGGGGATTGAACACAGGGAGAACTGAACTACATCTTTAGCTCTTTTGAGACAGTCTCACTGTATTGCCCAGGCTGGCCTCAAACTTGCAATCTACTCCTGCCTCAGCCTCCCAAGTGTCTGGATTACAGGTATTTCTCACTGCATCCAACCAAATAACTCTTATTTTACTTAGTAATGGCCACAATGCTCAAAAGTGGGGATGGTGTCAATTCAGACATACTGAAGAGTAGCCATAAATGCTCCTTTTAAATGAAAAGGTAAAAGTTCTCAACAAGATCAAACAACTGTATGCTAAGATTGCTAAAATCGTCAGCAAGAACAAATCCTTTAGCCATCACATTAAGAAGAAGGGAAAGGAAATTTGTGCTAGTTTTTCTGTCGCACCTCAAATTTAAAAGTTCTGGCTACCATTTATGGTAAGTGCTTAGTTTCCCACCTTACCACCCCTCGTCCTTTCAGAACTACACCAGCTCACATGTTTCCTACGAGAAAAAAGGGTGTGCACTTGTATGATAAGTTTTTTGAGAGAGATAAAGAAAGAGGGGGCGTCATACTCTCTTAATTTTATTATAGTGTATTGTGATAATTATTCTATTTTATTGTCAGTTGTTAATCTCTGTGTCTAATTCATAAATTATCATAAGTATGTATCCTGTGATTGTTAAGCTTAATTGTGTCAACCTGATTGGCTTGGAAGTTGCCCAAGGGATTAGTCAAGCACATTTCTGGTGGTGTCTGGGTGGGTCCTGGAGGAGTTACCCTGGGTCCTACATATGATCCCTGCACCCTTCTTGGGCACGGTTCCCCTGCTGTACTTCTCGGCCACCATGAACAAAGCTTTGCTCCACCATGCCCTTCCTCCATGATGTGTGTGCCTTTCAGCCAGCAGACCATGGACTAAACGCCCTGAAATCGTGAACCAAATTAAACCTCTCCTTGAAATTGTGGGTGTCAGGTATTGTGTCCCAGCAGTCAGGAAACTGACTGACACATGTGGAAGGAAAAACACTTTATATAGGGTTCAGTACTATCTGTGGTTTTAGTCCTATATTGGAGGTCTTGGAGAGCATCCCACAGGGACCAAGGGAACTACTATAGATGAGGGCAAAACACCTATGCAGGTCCAAAAGGCTGAGACAGTCAGGCCCACACACTCTTGGGGGACTGCTGCTTGGGTATCAGATCTCTGGGTATCTCTTGGGTATCAGATCTCTGGGTTTTCTTCAGTCGGGGCCCTCAGTCTGTAAATGGAATCCAAATTGAACAGGACAGGGACAAGAGACAAAGAAAAGAGAATGTGTGGCTGAGTCATCACTCTGTTAAATCTACATAAAGACAGCAGAAAGGGAGATCTGTGACATTAACATGCCATTCTGAACACAGTGCTTTTCAAAGGTTTAGGGAAATTAATATCATGTGAAATGAGCAACAAGAAAGGGTAGTAGAGAAATCCAATTCAAATTTATTATAAGAAAAAGGAGAATAAAGAGCAGAGTAACATCTTCACAGACCAGAAAAGCATGCCAGAAAATATATCTCTATAAATCACTTGAAAATTGTAATTTTCCACTTCAAAGAGAACTAAAATATACTCATAAAAGTGATGCATAACATGAGAGAACAACATAAATCAAAGGCTGAAAAACTCAAATTCTATAACAACTCATTGAAATAATAAGAAAAAATAATTTCAGAAACAAAGAATAAACTAGAAAAATATTGGAGAGAATAAAAGTAACTTCAGAGAAATAAAGGCTTAAAAATAAGACATTTGGAATTTTAAATTGTTAAATACCCTGAAAGAATACAAGAGTAATTATTTAAATGACCAAAGAAGAGCCAATTGTGTTGGACAGAAATTCCCAAGGAAACCCAAATAAGCCAATAAATGTTAAAAACTCAATTCAAGAAAAAAAATTCAAATTAAAGACTTGAAATGACCTATTGAAAGAAAAACTAATACCCCTGAGAAGATTGCCCCAGAAAACCAACACTAGTGAAATTTCTGAGCTTAGAAGGAAAAGAATGTTATGAGCTTACAGGCAAAATAGAAAGTGGCATATAATGGAAACAAAGCTACATCGTTATCATAATTGGGTAGGAAGGCTGGATATTCCATTTCCAGTAGAAAATGGAATAATATATTTAAGTCACTTAAGGAGAGAAAACACGTCCAACTTCTCTATATTGAGTAAAACTGGCATTCAAGTATAAAAGGCACACATTTAAACATGTAAGAAGTCAGGGCATGTTGTTCCCAAGACTACTTCCAGGACAGCTATAGTAACTCCCCATACCCCTGGAGAATACATCCCAAGACCCTAAAGGATGCCTAAAACCAAAAATAGTACCAATACTATGTGCTATACCAAGTAATCACAAATATGGCTACTAAGGGACTAATGGGTGGGTAGGGTATACAGGGTGGATCCACTAACAAAGGGACGATTCACATCCTAGACAGCATGGAGTGCGATGTCATGAAATTTCATCAAGCTACTTAGACTGGCACACAATTTAAAAGTTATGGACTGTTTATTATTAGCACTTTTCATGTAACATTTTCAGACCAGAGTTAACCACAGGCAACCTAAATCTGAGAAAGCAAAATTACAGACAAGGGAAGAGGAAGGACTATTGTGCTAGACAATGAGTCTAGAAGAACAAAACGACTGCACAGACATCAAAATAAGTGATATTCAGCATTAAATATATAATGGCACTTATGTAAAGAATCAGTTGAGAACTGAAAGGGAGACTGTAGCACATAATGGCTACATAATCAAACTGGGCAACTACAGCACACTTGCAGAAACGGGGAAAGACTGAAGACAGCAGGAGCAAAAACTTCTGAACTGTTTTTAATAATCACATTGGCTCTGATGGCAACAGTTGTGTTATTATTTAGAGACAATTGTGTGTGTGGTGTGGGAGATAAAGCAAATGGTTAATTATGCACTATTTTAATTCTTTTGCACTATAGTAGATCATTGGCATGGAAAAGAAAAAAAGATAAAATTTCATACAGAAATATGTATTACTCTAAATTCACAAAAACAGTTTTTAAAATAAAAATTCAAGGGATAGGGTTGTAGTTCCATGGTAAGGTACTTGCCTAGTAGGCTGAGAGACTCTGGGTTTGACTCCCAAAACTGCAAAAAAACAAAAAAAAAAATTTTAATTCCAGCTCTTTCCATATAATGTCTAGAAATAATGTCTACCCAATGAAAATAGTTAACAACACCCCTAGTACAAGGATTGCATTTTTGAAATATTGTTTCTTAGTGAAAGACTCCAAGGAATTTTGGAGGAATGCTCAGTTTTAAGCCTGGTGCACAAAATGTACAAAATGACATTAAACATCTTGTCATAGCAGATATTTAAAAAGTCATCAATTTGTTGATTCTTGCTTTTATCTCTTGTGCAGTTGAGGTTCTGCTTAGAAAATCCTTTCCTACACCCATGTCTTCAAGTGTTTTACCTATTTCATCTTTCCAGTCAGCTTAATGTTTCTGTTTTAGTAGTTCGATCTTTGATAGCATGTTGATTTTAACTTAGTACGTGGTGAGAGATATGGGTTTAGTTTCAATCTTCTGCAAACAGATAACCAGTTTTTCCCAGCACCACTGGTTGAATAGGCTGTCTTTCCTCTGGCCCGTGCTTTTGGCCCCTTTGTCAAAGGTCAAATAGTTGAATATGTCTGGGGAGGTTTCTGTATCCCCTATTCTGTTCCACTGGTCCATGTATCTGTTTTGTTCCAGTTAGGTATTGCTATGCTACATACTTTGCTTTTGTTGCCCCAAATTGTTTTTGCTGTTCTAGGTTTCTTCTAGTTCCATGTGAATTTTATGGTTATTTTTTCTAGATTTGTAAAGTACGCTGTTTGTATTTTGATTAGGACTGCATTGAATCTGCATAAAAGTTTTAGAAGTATGGCCATTTTGACATGATTGGTTCTGCCTATCCAGGAGCAGGGGTTGGCTTTCCATTCTCTGACATCTTCTTCAATATCCTTCTTCAGAGTACTATAGTTTTCTTTGTAGATGTCTTTGACTTCCTGGGTTAGGTAAATTCCTAAGTATTTCATTTTTCTTGGAATTACTGTGAATGGTATTGTTTTCGTGATTTTCTTCTCGTTGAGTTCATTGTTAGTGTGTACAAATGCTAATAATTTTTGTGTGTTGATCTTGTACCCTGCTATGTTTCTGAAATTGGTTATTAACTCTAAGTTTTTTGGTGGAGTTCTTTGGGTCTTCTATGTAGAGTATTATGTCATCAGCAAATAATGATAATTTGAGTTCTTCTTTCCCTGTATGTGTCCCTTTTATTTCTTTCTCTTGCCTGATTGCTCGGGCTAATGTTTCAAGCACTATGTTGAATATAAGTGGTGATAGAGGACTCCCGGGCTTATTCCTGATTTTAGGGGGTATTCTTTTAGTTTTTCCATTTAGTATGATGCTGTTGGTTTGTCACAAATAGCTTTTATCAAATTCAGGTGTGGTTCTTCTATGCATACTTTCTTCAGAGTTTTTATCACAAAGCAGTGTTAGATTTTTATCAAAAGGCTTTTCTGCATCTATTGATATGACCATGTGGTTTTTGGCCTCGCTTCTGTTTGTGTGATGTACTCCATCTGCTGACTCAACATATGTTGAACCATCCTTGCATCTCTGGGAAGAAACCTACTTGATCATGGTGGATGATCTTTTCAACAAATGGGACTATATCAAACTAAAAAGCTTCTGTACCGCAAAAGAGTCAATTAGTAGAGTGAAGGGAGAACATACAGAATGGGAAAAAAATTTGCCAGCTATTCCTCAGACAGAGGGCTAATATCTAGAATATATAAAGAACTAAAAAAATTGAACCATTTAGAAGTAGAGACCCATCAAGAAATGGGCAAGAGAAATGGATGCTTCACAGAGGAAGAAGTACAATCAATAAATATAGGAAAACACGTTCAACATCTCTGGCCATTAGAGAAATGCAAATTAAAACAATGGCAAGATTCCATCTTGCTCCAGAAAGAATGGCAATATTAAGAAATTAAACAATAACAAATGCTGGTGAGGCTGTGACAAAAAAGGAACCCTCTTACATTGTCAGTGGGAATGTAAACTAGCACAACTATTATGGTAATCAGTATGGAGATTCCTCAAAGAACTGGAACTAGAAAATCCATCTGAGCCAGCCATCCCCCTTCTAAGTATCTTCCCCAAAGAGCTAAAGACATCATACTACAGCAACACTTGCACACCAATGTTTATAGCAGCACGTTCATGATAGCTAAATCCTGGAAGCAGCCTGTATACCCATCAACAGATGATTGGATAGAGAAAATGTGGCATCTATACGTAATGGAATAGTATGCGGCTATAAAGATTGACAAATTTGAGACATCTGTAGGAAAATGGATGTACTTAGAAAATATAATGTTGAGTGAAATAAACCAGACACACAAGTTTAAATACCATGCGGTATCTCTCATTTGAGTGAGGCAAAGTACAAACAAAGAGAATAATAAAGGATGGTTAGAAGGGAAAAGAGGATGGATTCTTGCAATAGGAAAGGGGTCCAAGAGCACAAGGGTGATGGGTGTAGAGGAGGGGAAGGGGCGATAAGTAGCGAACAGATATGCCATGTACAGGAACCTAATAACTTCGATGAATGTAAACATTATATGTCATAAATATGAGCTAAGATTAATTATGTCACTAAGAATAAAAATTGGAATAGGAGAATTAGAGGAGGAGGGAGGGAGGGGGAGGAACAGGGCGGGAGATTAAAAAAAGAAACAAGCCGTAGTATATATATGCAACCACTCCCCAAGATGACTGTAAACTGCATGTATTGCAAACATGTACTAATACACCTTTTTAAAAGTTAAAAAAATAAAGTCATCCATGACTACTATGCATCATAAATGCCTCAAGAACCAGTCTGAGGAGGTCCTCACTGACCCTACATGAAGCAAACTGAACTTCAGAAGAACTCTGCGTTTAAAAACTTGGAGTTTCTTTTTTTTTTTTTTTTTTTTTTTTTTGGTGCCGGGGATCGAACTCAGGGCCTTGTGTTTGGTAGGCAAGCACTTTAACCACTGAGCTAAATCCCCAGCCCCTAAAACCTGGAGTTCTTGATTAATGCTTTTTTTAAATGCAGTAGTCATTTTTTGAGGATTATAAGAATCGATTCATTATTTTGAAAGCTGAGGGAAAGAATCCAGTTTCTATCCTTCCTTCCCCATACGAACTGTACCAGTGGGCAACCGAAGGGCAGACAGGAAGAAGCGACTCTCCATAATGTTACAGGTTATAACCAAAAGCAAACAACAGAATCCGAACACACCATGTTGCAGTCGCCAGTGAATTAAAGATCTAGACAGCTCACATTAACAGCTGCTAACATCACAAACTGAGTGAAACACAGATACCATGGCGCCCCAGGGAGCAATTGAATCGGACACCACCTATAGTCTTGCCAAACTGATCGAACCTAGGTCCGATCCAGCCTTTGCCTTCACTTGCAAGAAATACAGAGGAAAGTATTGATCTGCAATCAGCAAGGTCCAGACTTTGGGAACTCAACAGGTCCAATAAGTCAGGTTCTCCAGTGCATAGACTGTAAGGAACAATAGCAACGGCAAAGGGAGTGGAAAAGAACGTGGTAGATTAAAAAGTACTTCAAAGACATCAAATTATGAAAGGAGACAGAACCCGTGCTGTCTGGGAGACAGACCTGGGGGACAGACAGTCCAGAAATGCAAGGAAGTAGCTATTGTAAAAGCTGGCACAGTGGCTACATGGTGTGGGTAGACAGGTGTCTGAAGGAGACAGGACATATCCAGGGCTTCTGACGTATCTGCCAACGTTATAGGTTATGACTTGGCTAATATTTACAAGGTGTCTGCCATATAACCGCATATTATGTTATGCAGTTCTTTTGCTCTTTTCGCTACCTTTGTTTCATTTTACAATGAAAAGCTCAGAGAAAAGAGATTAAAATAAAGCCCTGAATTTTCAAGAAATAGGACCAAGCATACGGAAGGAAGAGTTCAATGGGATGCCCAAAGCTCTCAAGAACACAGAGTTCCTAGGTCAGTAGTCTGGGTCAGGGACTCTGGGATTTGAACAAGTTTGCCTACCTGAGAAGTTTAAAGACTCTGAGTCCTGAGCCAGGAATGCTAGACCAAGAGGGAGCTCAAAGGCGGGTGCCTGAAAGTGTTAAATACAGAGTGTCACTTCATCCACCGCAAAGTGCCAGGAGTATTGATGGACCAATGATAGGCTGTAAATAGAAAAGTCCTTTAGAGAGGAAGGGACGCTTTTAGGAAAATAAGGGATTTTTAGAAGAACTATAATATTTCTTGCTGAAGTACATGTTTTCGAGGACTTTTCTCGGGGAGGGGATGAGGGGCAAGACTGACGTCATTTTATGTACCCGTTAAAGCATCTTCCCTTTCTTCGTCCTGATCCAGATGATGGGCCGGGAGTATCGCCTCCGATTCTCTTGGCATCTGTCCCAGATGCTGTCAGCCACTTGTTGACCTAGCAGCCTTTGGGATGACCAATTTGAGGGGGGCTCAGGTCCCAGAACACAGACCCTCTAGTAGGATTTTGGAATTAGGCGGTCAAATAGTCTTGGCAACAACTAGGGCCTAATGGCTGATTGTAAATGGCAAGATGACGACGACGTCACAGCAACGAACGGACATGAGTAATAACGAGGAAAGAAATATAGGGAGAGCTTTTTCGAGGGAACAGTGTTTATAGGGACTAAGTACATGGGGAATTCTCACACTGAAAGCTTCACAAGAAAGGTACAAGCTCACCAACTTCTTTTATTTTTATTTTTATTAGTACATGTTTGTAGTACATAGCGATTGCATTCATCATGGCAAGTTGATACGTGCGCATAACACGACTTCATTCTTCGCGTGTCCCCCTCCCCCCCCCCCCCCCAGTTCTGAGACCCATCTCTGGCAACCAGAGGGAATTATGGTAAAAGAAAAAAAGACCCAAGTTCTCGTTTTTATCATGGACAGTGCTGCAACAGAGACGGGATATGCAGCCTGATTTCTAAGTCAAAATCGGAACCCTCCTGGGAAAGCGGTGCCACTCAAAGTCGGGGCAGGAGGAGGCGATGTACCCGGACTCACCTGCGAAGAGGAAACTCCCGACTGCACGCTGAGCTTTGAGAGTAGCCTCACTCCCCTGACACCAGAACAGACCAGCCATCTCTCGTCTACAGACCACCAACATCTGAAGGAGACGTCTCGCTGGATGTTGCTCTCCTTGATGTTAAGACCTTTTCTTTCCCTGGTGTTGGAGAGGGAGTCTAGGGCCATCACACTGAGCTACATCCCCAACCCTTTTTTCTTTTCTTCTTTTGAGACAGTTGCACTAAATCACTAAGTTGCCCTGGTTAGGTTCAAATGTGGGATCCTCCTGAACCCCTTCGTCCACCTCCCAGAGTGAAGGGGCTACAAGCCTGCACCACCATGCCTGGCCAAAGATGCGCTTTCTCAGTCCCTGCGCTTTAAGGCCAAGCCAGGCAGTAGGAGCCGGGGTCACCCTCTCCTTGAAATCACTTCTCTCCACACCTCTCCCCTCCCAGGGATCCACCTGATATTGTCTAGTTTCTCAGGACAGTAGTTTCTCAACAACCCCCAAACTTCCTCAGATTTTCTGGGGAGAAAACACCCTCTATTTTTCCTAGGCTCTTAGGCTCCTGGAAACCAAGCCAAGACAAAGCCCTCAGTCTTTTCTGCTTTCCTCATTGAGGGCATGAGTTCAAGAACACCTCACTGCTCCACCCTGGGAACAGGTAGGTGAGAGAACCAGGACGGCGCGGGTGCAACTTCGACACTCTAAACATATCTCTGTAAAAACCAGTGGAAAATGACACAGCCACAGATGAGTCCCAGAGAGGGGTGTGAGTCCCTGTCAGAGGTGGAGTCCATGTGAAAACCTCAAACCTTCAGCACTGGCGAAGCTGGAAACTGCTATTTGTAATCTATCTTAAAATAGTGCACGGTAAAATTGAAAGAGGTAGAAAACATACACGATTCAGCACAGCCTGGATTCCTCCCCAAAACTTTTGAAAGCCTCTTTCAAGTAAAACTGATTTGAATTCTCTTAATTACTACCTGTCTCTGTGAAAAAATACAGGTGCAATCATGTTTTAGGTAAATTTGTTTCGACCGAGGTGCCCAAATTCCCCCATGGAAAGATCTACTGCCAGGCACATAGCTGTACTCATAAAGAAACACATACTTATTGGAAAACAGTTTTCACAGACCCCATATATTGCACATCTTGGTCCTGTAAATCAGAATTTTCTCACATGAACATTTTCTACTCACATTCTCATCTTGAAACTGTGGTATCCCAGGGAGGTATCTACAACAGTTTCAAATTTTGAGCTATCCAGGATATATCTCTCACATCAAGCATAGTATACGAATGTCCCAAAATTTTAAATACAAATTGCATTTTTGAGGCATTAGTTTGTACATAGTCCAAAAAAGCAACCATCCAGTGGCTATTAATTTTAAAGAAGATATAGGGCAATCCAGACACCCTCAACCATGTATTAGAGCTGCTCAGGGTTGCATGAAATTAGGGACAGAACTGTGTCTTCGATACAAAGTCTTACTTTCTCCATGAAATAATGTAAGTTCATCCCTTAAAAGTGGAAAGTGGAAAGTGTCCCAAAACAATCACAAATGTGGACCAGAAAGCTCACCATCTGGAGAATTAGCCTCCCATGTACCCCATCTCTTTAATCATCTTGCCTATACTCAAGTGCTAGTGATCAGAACTGAACACATTGTGCCCCATCCGGAAACCCCCAGGCAATGGCTCCCGGGAATATGCCTTGGGGTGGCTAGGAAGCATAAATTTGTGGAGCGCCAAAAACAATCAGCTTCAACGCCCTAATAAAATGGGAAATTAACACATTTTCGACCTAGATGTCAGCATACATTTGAGCCATTTCTTAAAGACAGAAAATTAAATTGCATTTATCAGTCCTACTCGACAATTGTCTGAGAACTGCTGGGACATTGAAAACCTCCACAAAACTATCCTCACCTTGAGCAAACATGCATAAGCCTAGCCAAGAACAATAAAAACCGTATTCCCGGCTGACAGCAGCTGACGCACAGCCATCCTGCCTGCCAAGATGTTTTATCTGTCTCATTATAGATGTTGCATTATCTGTTATTTTCCTATGTCATTTTTCTAGGGAAAAATAACCTCACAAATTGGCTTACGTATATTATTTTAATGGATGTAAAAGGAAAATAAATCTGTGTATCTTGGATAAAGAGATATACAATCCAGGTGGATATCCTACAGATAAGAATGTTCCCAATTTTCATTTTCAGAATCCTGTCATCTGAATTTTTTTGCCTAATAGAAAATAATGTGTCCATGCGCCATTACAGGTATCCGAGTAGAGTGCGAATCTAGATGATGATCGACAAAGAACAACTGAAGGAACTAGAATTTCATTCAGTTCAAACACAAATCAGTCATCATTTTTATTACTTCACCGTGCACAGGACAATGACCTTTCCCAGGTATGGGCCACCAGCCAAAATTCTCAGATGTTAGCCCTTTCCTACCCAAGACTCGAGGTTCCCCTGCCTTCTCAGACTCCTCTACAGACATAGTTGAGATTCAGTTCTAAAATCAAGCGATAAACGTTCACCATAGATAGGGCCTGGTCAAGCAAAGAAAACCCATGAGGGGCGAATGTACAGATAGAACCTCAATACACAAGATCATCAGAAGGTAGAAAACAGAGAAGACGCTACACACAAAGCCACCTAAACAACTAGGTCCTGCAAAGATATGCCGGGACACACTGGCTTTGCACACTGAGCTTTTGCTTCTTTCTAAAGTTTTGCCAGCATTCTTTGTGAATCCTGTGTTACCCGACCAACCTGAGTTTGTCTTCTTTTCCTATTTTGCCCCGCCTGTCTCCCATTTACATGCAAAGGAACGCAGGTCTTCAGAGGCCGTATCTTGCCAACATCCTGTTCGGATTATTGATAGAAAGCTTGGATGTTTGGAGAGCTCTTGGCTTTGCAAGAGTTTTCAGCCTGTGGTTTCACTTCAATATTTATGTTCCTTCTATGGACATGGAGTAAATGAGAATCTGAGTTACCTGCATCATCCAAGCCATCTGCTTGGTGCATCTTGAAAAATGAGTAGGTGGGGGGAACGGACGCGCATCTTCTCTTCTCTCTTGTTGCCAGGGAAATGACTTTATTTTGTATGAATATTCCTAGCATCTCAAACCCGGCAGGGCACAATTTCTTTCCCCTCTTTCTTCAAAAGAAATAAGTATCTTCCTTGGAGTGCTTCCTCCTCCGTCACACCGGCACTCAGTCTCCAAGGACATTAGAAGATCCCGGGGGAAGCGAACATGCACAGGGCTGAGTGTTTGCTCTGCACTGTCGGCCTGTGCGGAACACAGAAGTCCACAAAACAAAATGACACCGGCCACTCGCTGGGTTTCGTAAGCTGCAATTTTGTCATCCATGCACATAAGACTAGAGACACCAACAGCCATCCGCCCCGTCAAACTGGAAGTCGTCATACTGAAAGAAGCCCTTTGTGGTGAAGCAAAATAAAAAATAATTATGCTCAGTTCCATGGTGCTTTCTGCCTGAAACATAAAAGAGAAGTCACAAGCAGAGCGGGAAACGGCCCACGGTTTTCATAACCCCGAGGACCTTGGAAAGCGGTCCCCCTGCACAAGGCAGCCGGCATCTCACCAAGAAAAGACTGGAGGGAGCAACTGTGCCTCGCGTGTCCGTGACTCCACTTGCTCCCTCAGCGTAAATGACCCGCAATGCATGCTGCACGGAAAGTGACTATGGACGATCAAGGACCGAGCAATTTGCATTTCGCTTTTGGGAGATTCGACCCCAGGGCACATGACATTTGCATAACTTGTATGTGAAACTCTCTTTTCATTCTCCTGCGCCCATAGCTGCTGGTAGGGGAGCTGGTGTAGCGCATAACTCGTTTCTAATCCTCTCCTACATAATCCCCAAGTAGAGAATTGTCCACAGTTAAGCAAGGGAACCCTGATGTTAAACGCAGACAGACCTGAGCAGACTTTCCATCCCACGCAGTGTGATGTACAAGAAAGTAAGTAAAGACAGGAAAAGACAGGGCCCCGGTTGGGGGTACAAAGGCGAAGGAATAATTTAATCTTGGGTTCCAAATGGTGGAGAAACTACATGAGTTTATTACAACTCTTCTATTAGTCCATAAGAGGCCTTAAAGTTCAACTGCAATTTTTTTTCCTTGAACTACTGAGGATTGATTGAACCCAAGGTCTTCGTACTAAGCTACATCCCCAGACCTCTTCTCCTTTTTTTTTTTTTATTTTGAGACGAAGTCTGGTCTTGCTAAGTGACCGAGTTGCCCAGACTGGGCTCAAACTTGCTGTCTTCCTGCCTCAGTCTCCCAGACCACTGGGATTATGAGCACTAGCCATTATGCCCAGATAGAACTGCAATTTTTAAAGTTGCAAACACCTCATATCAGCAAAATCCCTCTCACAATAGAGGCCAACTACAACAGTATGGTCCAAGACTCATGCTTTAAATTTACAGCTGTGTTTGCCTTCACTCAGTTGCTGTCAAAAAATCAGAGGAGTAAGTGAAGTTTGTTTTCATGAATACGAAGACTCAGTGATACACATCAGAACAACTCCATGTGTGAAGTCCTTCAGGCCAAGAGCAGACATGCCAGCCAGGAGCTGGTTGGAAATGTATGTTCTCAGGCTCCAAGTCAGACCTGAGGGTCTGAATTAATGGGGTGAGTCGTGGGTATCTGGGTTGTTTGAACCCTACATACCAGATATCCCCAGTACCCTCATGTAGGTCTCAGATGAAGTCTCATTATGTACACAGATAAGGTACGTTTCATTTCTGAAATCATCTATGATCCACCCATTCACAGAAATCCCGACCATCTTACCCAGGATCCTGTGTAATATGCATGAACTTCATCAGACATAATTTACTGAATCCTTGAAACAGACCCAAGAAAGAGAGAAATTATTAATGGGAAAGATAGAAGAAATTGTATAAGAAATGAAGGTGTCATTAAATATAGAATTTGAAAGGAAAGTGTAAAAATATGGGGAAGCACATTACAATATTAACCTTAAAAATACAGAAGTACATATTCAGGGCAATCGCATCTGTAGAATGTGAATTAAAATATTAAAGGACTGGAAAGAAGTTCACTAAAATGTTAGCAGTCGATGTCTTTTTTTGTGGCATTTTCATTTTTAATTGCATTTTTTGGCTGTCTTATAATATGAATACTTTGCTGCACATTTCAAATGTTATTCCATAAATTTTAAAGTGGAAAACCAAAAGTGTGATTACTGCAGGTAGGGTTCCTTAAAACTGAAGTTCATAGGGTTTTGCTTTGCTCTGCCTGTATCAATGTCTTTGATCTCAGCGTTTTCTCAGATCCGACGTGAGGTTCTCTTCCACTTGCGTGGTGACTTTTGTGAGTGGTTCTGACTGCGCTGTCTTGTTTCAGTTTTAGAATTACAATTAGAAAATATTTTTATGGCTATTCCATTTAAAAGTTGCAACAAAAACAATCTGAAGAATAGGAACCTGAGACTTCATGGCCTATATCTGAACTCTGGATTTTTTAATGAGTCATTGTTTTTCTGTTTTTATGCTGAAAGCATTGCATAATTCTAGACTTGCTCTTAATTCTTTTTGTTCACAATTTTAACCAAGCAGCGAATGTCTTCAGGTGGTGGACGCAACACATAATTCTGCTCCTTTCTACTTCTGACTGTTGTTTATGATTTTTATCATAATCTTGGAGGTACTGCTTTTTAAATGGAAAATGCATTGTAAAATACACAGTCAATCAGGACTGGTCTATAACTTACTAATTCAAAGATGTCACCAAGTGTGATTTTAATCATGATATGTCAATGTGGACAGATTAAGAAGCATCTAGCACAAAGTAAACACAGTTCTGGGCATGTCTGCAGATGATTGACACACAGACCAGCCAATTGAGGGAACCGCTGCCCCGGATGTGGGTGACACCCGCCAATAGGCTTGTAGCCTGGAGGGAATAAAAAGGGAAGGAAGAAGGAATTGCGACTGGTTTTTTGAAGAGCTCCAGTCTCCACCATGGCTTTGAACAGTGGCCTCTAGTTTCTTCAGTTTCCCAACACAGACCTACACCAGCAAACTTCCAGGCCTTCGACCGTGGACTGACACTGCTTCCTCCATCCTCCTTGTTCTGTGGTCTCCATCTTCTCAGGCTGAGCAGCTCCTGGATCATCCATTCTCTGGCACACAGACAGCCCTTGTGGACTGCCCTGCCTCTGATTCTGTAAGCCTACCTAATAAACTCCTTTGCATAATTATATATATATGTATACATATATTTTTTCTACTGATCCTCTTTCTCTAGAGAACCCTAAATAATACACCATGGTTCGTGGCCAAGATTTTACTCTGGTTGGCATACCCCAGACAGAAAGCAAAGCTGAACGTTCCCTGCGTTTGCTACTAACATAGGAATGGTGACATTCTTTAAGCAGACTTTTCTGTGGAGTGTATCACTCACATGAGGAAATGATCCTGACAGCCTAGAAATACTCTAGGAAGCCATC
Organism: Hystrix cristata; assembly: GCA_004026905.1. NCBI lineage: Eukaryota > Metazoa > Chordata > Mammalia > Rodentia > Hystricidae > Hystrix > Hystrix cristata. The sequence goes on from PVJO010007531.1 coordinate 25,000, forward strand.
ATGTTAAGCAAAACAAGCCAGTCTCAGAAAGTTAAACATCTCACATTTTATCTTACATGAGCAATCTAAAAAATAAATAAAAGAGAGATGACATGAAACTAGAAGATAGACTTTTAGAGATGAGGAAGGCATCAGGGGAGGGAGGAGGAAAGGAAAAGTAGAATAATGGGGATGACAATATTCAGAATATGTTATATGCGTGTACCAAGATACCAAAAGAGATCTCAGTATTCTTTATTTCTAATATACACTTATATGAGAAACAAAAATTATAAATAAAGAGCAAAGTAAAAGGTAAACAATAGGAAGCAGGGAGATAGATCTTTCTCAAATGGGAAGGGAATCAAGAGATGGAGGAGCAGGGGAAGGGGGAGGCGGTGAAAAAGGAATTTAGATGTGTTATGTACATGTACCGATTCCCTGCAAGGAATGTAAACATGTACTAATAAAATTATGTGCCCATAGATTTTATGAAAAGGGAAGTCCCATTCAGAGTGAAGCTACCCATCATCCACACATAAATTCAGCTGTGCCTGTTCTCTGCTCTCAGTCTCCTCACCGCCCGAGAACAACAGACTGTTGAGATGCTAAGGACCCAATTCTGACATCTACTGATTTCCTGGCTAATTCCCCAGCTGGAGATGTGCTTCAGTTTAAAACCATCCCAGATGCTTCAAGTGCTGAGATCCAAGAAAAGCAGAAGTCAAATATATTCAGGAAGACAGAAAATATTTCCCAAAATGTTGACTTAACCTTGACCACGTCCTTCAGTTGCCTGGGAAAAGACCCCTAAAGAATCCTTTTTGGATGAATTGGCACCACGTTCCCAACACTTTGGGGATTTTAGGTTACAAATAAGAAGCAGCAAGCCATTGTCAGTAAGAAAGATAGAGGTTTTAGACTCAGAAGGACCAAAAGTGAGAAACATAAAGTGTGTCAAGTGGCATCACTTCTTGGGAGAACGATGTAGCTTCCACCCCGATCGTGAAGCCAAGAGTTCGTCACGTGTGGTGGGAGGTAGGGCTAAAAATACATCAGCCTTAGCACTATTTGTAAAAGCAAAAGACTAACACCAACTTCCATGCCCTCAGAGAGGAAAAAGAATAACATCGTGTCTGATTCCCCAGTACACTAGTTTAAAGTTTCATGTACTGTACGAGGAAAAAGTCTTAGGAACTCAGTTGGATGAAAAAAACCCAAGACCCAGGAAGGATAGATACTCTTCGTATAAAACACAAAAACAAGCAAAGGTAAACTAATTACTTAGGCACACAAATTTATCTGAGATTAAAAAAAAAGAGAGAAAGTCAATGTGAGAGGATGAAAAATCCAAACTTCAGGCTCATGATTACTTCTGGGGAGAGGATGAGGAAGATGGGGAGGTGATCCTATCTTCCCATGCCCAGGATGATCGGTGCAAACAGCCCCCAGGACAGCCTGGGATGCTTGCTTCTCTCTCACCAAGGCGACGGGCCCAAACGTGAAACTGCAAAGGCACCAATCCCCTCCGGTCCCCTGGTGAACTGTCTTTCTCATACCCTTGGCAACACCAACGCACACTAGTTGTATTTTAGTTACTTTTCTTTCATTGCTGAGACAAATACCTGACACCCAAAGTTAGGGGAAGAAACTTTTATTTAGCTCACAGTTTGTAAAGGTTTCAGTCCACAATCGGCTGGATCCAAGGCAGGGTGGCAGGGCAGACAGGCAGAAGGCAGCAAGGTAAGCAAGGGACCTAAGCAGCTTCTTTCTGCCACTTATGTCTTATCCATGCTACCTGCCCTTAGAGTGGGTAGCCCTCCCACCCTTAATCCCAGCACCCTTAATCCTACTGTCACCTCCTTGATCCCAGCAGAACTGTGCCCAACCAATCAGTGAACTAACTTAGTAGTCACACACTCTCGATCCGGCCACCTCTGAAAAAGTCCCACCTATAACCACACGAGGCTTTGGGGGGGACATCAGACACAAACCATAACACTTTGGCTTTAGCAAATCTCAGACTCGGGTAGAGAGAAAATTCACAAACGATGCCTGTGTGGTCCCCACAGGCAGTGACCGCTTTGCCATTGGAGCAAGGGGAGTCCAGTCTTTTACTCAGTGGGGTGAGAATCGTGTAGGTGGGAAGCGAGGCTCTGGGCTGCTCCAGGGTTTACATCCTCCTCCAACAGAGCGGGAAAGCTGGGATGTTAAGGTCACCCTGAGGACTCTTAAAATCCCTAGCACCACAGCACAAGCCAAAAGAGCTTCATCTCTAGGGTACCAGGACTGGACCTGGCTCTAGCTGTCATCATTCAGAAGAACCAGGAATAACAAAACAAATGCAGAGGTCATTATGGGAAGGAGCCAGGAAGTCCTTGGCTGGTTTTCCTGTACAATAAAGTTAGGGGGAAATCTGTCATGTCGATGGCCCAAATTGTACTGAAAATTTTTAATGTGGAAGGCTTTACTGTACACAAATAGTACGAGAAAAAAAGCGAGAAGTCTCGTCCAACTCTGGTACTCTTCGCACACTCGTGTCCGCATGCCAAGAACACAGCACACCGTCCTGAGGGCGTCCACCTTTGTGATCGCTGCAAGGTGGGCGCACAGCGGGTCCAGCCTCCCTGGCCGCCCGCCGCCTCCCGGAAAGATGCTTGTCTGGGCGACTTGCTAATCCAGAACTTTACCTTTCCTCTGAGGCACTACGCTATCCCTGCTGCTTTTCCAAAGATAGCAGAAGCCCTTTGAAAAATCGTTTAGGTTCCTAGAAAAAAATAAATAACCGTTTTCCCCAAAATTTACATTACAAATTACGTTCCAAACCCAATGGGAAATTCTGTGCATTTTTTCTTCAAATGATACCCTCTGTTTCCCAGAAATAAACGTCAGTCCTCCACTGAGCATTGACAAAAACGTCTTTCCAAAACTAGCCAAGTGGATATTGTGAATAAACATGTTTTATTATGTATCAGTTCTACTCCCTTAATTAGATATATGGATACCTATTTATGTATTACATACATTTATGTGTAATGCCCATAATATAAAGATGTATTTATATATTTTATACACGTAAACTAGATATGTAAAATACATAGTTTAGTTTTTACATGTCATATATATGTATGTTAATTACAACAGTTGTTATATAATTATATATAATAGAGGAATAATATTTGGGTATCATATAAAAACACGTATTATGTATAATGTACTATATATATATGTTATCTGGTTGTAAGCAGATTACGTGACAAATATGTCCTCTGGCGGTCAGGCTGTACTTAGATAATATGTATATATAACTGTACGTAATATTATATATAAATAATGGATGCACCTTGAGACCATAAAGGTAAGTAAAATAAGACACACAAGCTTAAATATAGCATGCTTTCTCTTATCTAAGAAACCCAAAATATAAATACAAAGCAGAATAAAAGATAGCTAGTAGGAAGTAGGGAGGAAGAGCTTTCTGAAATGAGAAGAAGACCAAGAAATAGAGGGAAGAGAGAGGGAGAGGAGAGGTGAGGGATGAAGAATTAAGGTGTGTTCTGTACATGTACCAACTCCCCACAAGGAATGTAGTCATATGTACTGCAAACATGTACTAATAAAAAATAAGAACAAATATATCTATCGATCTATAGTACATTGAATATATTTATAGATCGTGTATCTTTTTCTGACATCATTTTATGTCAACACGTTCATGTGTGTATGTTGATACTAAACCCACTCCACACCCAAAGTGATTCACAAAAACACAATTTTGCATGTAAACTCAGAAAACAACTTGTTGGGCAGACACAAATCCATCTCAATTTGATCTCTTACTTGAAGACATTGGGCGCGTGCTCCAAGCAGTACAGAACTAGTTAACGAATAGTCCCTAGGCAGCCTCAGGTTTCTTGAACTTCGGGGTTGCTCACTGCTTTGTTTTATGCCGTTCGGGGAGGTCCAGGGGTCCATCGGGTATGACCCAGTGGCGCCCCACAGAGGACCAGAATAGAGTCCACCCGGGGAATCCACCGTCAGACCGCAGTGTGGAACCACAAAGTCGGTCCCACAGCCGGGCTGTGTCTGCTTCATGGGTAAGTGACTGCTGTCTGGGCTCATTCCACCATGCTGGATAACTTCATGAGGTACATTTCTGGTGGACTTGAAGAATTTGAAATTGGTGGAGTAGAAATTGCAGAGCATTCCTGGTGCTTTCTCTGCATTTCTGCTCTGTCTTATTTCCCAGACAGGTTAGAGCTACTCACTGCCCTATTTGGAGGCACCCAGCTACCCACAGATATTCGTCCCTAGCAGAATCGATCCCCAGACCAACCGATAAACAACCTCTCTCGTAACCCCACCACCACCTCCAGCTACTCGGGCTAAAACCACACGTGTGCCATCTTCCTTTGCCACTTGACTTGTCTTGCCTCTTATTATTACTTAATACGCCGTACATTTTACTTACTTCTAGATTTTTCTGGCTTCCCTGCTAGAGTTGCAGGCTCTGCAAAGGCCACAGTTTCGAGCTGATTGTTCACAGGTAAATTTCGAGTGCTTAGAACAGAACCTAGTAGACTGTGGGTGATGGATAAGTACTTACTGATGGCATAGATGGTGGAGAACACAGACAGAATGATTCAGTGCCCATGTCAATTTTCCTGCAGGATGTAATCCTCTGAATGCCCCTTTTCCGTTTGTGGTTGGTTCCTCAGTGGTCTCACTATGAAACGGGGTTGTTTATAATCAGACAACACACCCAGTGGACCCAATTGCCCTAAACTTTTACCACAGTAAGAAACACTTCCATGTTGTCCAATTTGTTTTCTTGTCTATACCAGAGCTAAATATCAGGAGACAGCAATGTTGAAATTTATTCCATTTAGCGCATAGCTATGTCGTGCTTTTTTATTAGTCAATTTCTTGTTTTTTATTAGTCCATATTTGCAGTTCTTGGTGGTTACTTTCCTTGTGTGGAGTTGGTACATGTACATAATGCAACTTAATCCTTGTTTCACCCTCTTTCCCTCCCTCCCCATCTCCCTCCTTCTCTCGGTCCTCTTCCCCTTTGAGAAAGATCTACCTATCTCCTTAATTCCCATTATCTATCTTTTATTTTACTCTTTATTTATACTTTGGGTTTCTTGTATAAGAGAAACCATATGATATTTAAGCTTGTATGTCTCACTTATTTCACTTAGCATTATGGTCTCAAGGTACATCCATTTTCCTTCAAATGACTCAAGTTTATCCTTCTTTATGGCACAGTAGTATGCCATTTTGTGTAAATACCACATTTTCTTTATCCATTCATCTGTGGATGGACATATAGGCTGTTTCCAAGATTTAGCTATTATGAGTTGTGCTGCTCTAAACATGGGCATCCATAGATCACTAAAATATGGTGTCTTTAACTTTTTCCAGAAGACACCTAAGAGGGCAATAGCTGGGTCAAACAGAATTCCTAGTTTTAGTATTATGAGGACTCTCCATACTGGTTTCCATAGCAGCTGTATTAGTTTACATTTCCACCAGCAATGTAAAAAGTTTCCTCTATTCCCACAGCTTCACCAGCATCTGTTATTATTTGATTTCTTGATGACGAACTTCTTCCTGGGATGAGATGGAATTGCAGCACGTTTTAATTTTAATTTCTCTAATGGCCAGAGATGTTGAACATTTCTTCATGTACTTATTGGCTATTTGTACTTCTTCTATGGTCTAAGAACCAGTTTCTAAGCAGCCTTTCAATCCATACTGGAGTTGTATACAAATATGTTTTTGTCCTACTGGTTTTACGAATGGACATAATGTTTTCTTCTACTTGTTTTACAAGTTGGGTATGGTTTAGTTCCACTTATTTTTCACCCCATGAAGAAGGGCAGGGGTTGGCCAACTCTTTCCGTGAAGAGCCAGATAGTAAAGACTTTAGGTTTGTTAAATGAAAGACGCCAACCCGAAAGGGCTGCATACTGTATGCTTCCAGCCTACGAGATTCCGGAAAAGATAAAACTATGAAGATGGTAAAAAGATCAGTGAAATCAGCGATTTCCACCATTGAGGAGAGACAGGGATGAATAAGCAGAGCACAGTGATGAATAAGTAGGGCAAAAAAAAAAATAGCTGGGGATTTAGCTCAGTGATTAGAGTGCTTGCCTCACAAGCACAAGGCACAGAGTTCGATCCCCAGAAACAAAATATATATATATATATATATATATATATATATATATATATAAATAGGGCAAGAAAACCACTCTGCATGATACCGAATAACAGTGCAGACCTGTGATTAATAATTGTCAGATTGCATAGCGTGTGCAACACAAGATGTGCCCACCTAACATAAACTGCATAGTCCATGTATCACTCCAGTGGGAGACCTTGGTAGTGGGGGATTCTGTGCGTCTGTGGGGCGGGCAGGCACGCGGGACCTCTGTGCCTTCCACTCAGGCTCACAGTTGTGGTCATGCTTTGTTGCTGGCCTTGAAGTACTACAACTACCAGCAAAGAGACTGTACCAACAACCTGGGGACGCTTAAAAGGGCCTCTCTCCACGCCAGCCACCAGCTGGGAACACAGCCCAGCAGACATCCAGACTGAAAGCCGAGACCCTGTTGGACCCTGAGCAAGAACCCCACTAAGGCTCTCCCCTCTTCTTGCAAAGCCATCGACACCCTTCCATGTTCTGAAGACGGCCCCCTGGGTGGAACTGAGCAGTGCTTAACCACTGGATGGCAAGGTCCTAATGCGGACACAGCATCGACACACAGAAGCCTGCGCACATTTCACAGCGTCAGGCCTCGAGCCAGACACAGTGCAGCCAGATGGTGGGCAGCTCAGCATCCAGCATCTTGCACATCTGGAGCAGAAGCCCATCCCCTCCCAGGGGTCCGGTCTTATCTGCACAAAGGGGACCACACCAGACCATCCTCACCCAGTGAAGACCAAGGAATTCAGAGACTATTCAACAAGCAAAAGTCAAACAGACCGATTGAAAACGTATAAGCAGGGCTGGAGGTATAGCTCACTGGCAGTGCACTTGCCTCACATGCACGAGGCTCTGAGTTCAAGCCTCAGCACCTCAGCAAAAAATCAATCAAACAAAATAGCACAAAGGATTTACAAATGCAAATGTTATATGCAAATCACAGCTAAGCATGCGAAAAGATGCTCAACATCACAGGGAAATTCAAATCAGAACCATGAAGAGACACCACCTCATGCTGGGCTGTAACCCAGCAACAGACAAGTGTTAGCAAGTGTTAGCAAGGATGGGGAGAAACCAAACTACACTGCTGATTGGAACGTGAAACGGCGCAGCCACTTAGGAAAATACAGTATTGGCGGTTTCACCGGGGTTCAAATGCAAAGTCTTAATTGGTCCAGACTGTTGAAACAGGGCAGCACGGAGAAGTGGTTTCAACAGCATATATCTAGTTCTCACACTTCTGGAGGCTGGAAGTTTGAGATCAGTGTGCCAGCATGGTCAGGTTCCGGTGAGGACCCCTTCCTGGCATGCACATGGCTGCCTCTCGTGGTATCCTCTCAGGTAGAGAGAGATCATCACTCCTGTCTCTTGTTTGAGGGTCCTAACCCCAGTCACGAGGGATCTTTCCTCGTGACCTATCTTCCAAAAATCCTGCCTCCAAATACCATCACATTAGGAGTGAGGGTTTCAAGTCCCATTTTACAGGCATAGAAACAGCCGATATAGCTACAGAGAATTATCATATGACCTAAATATATACCCAAAAGAGTTTAAAACACATACCTAAACAAAAGCCTATATGTGGATATTCACGAAAGACTTTTCCACCATAGTGAAAGCATGAAGCAACCCAACTATCAGCTGATGAATGGATGAACATAATGAGTTCTACTCGTACAGTGGACTATAATTCATTCACAAAAAGGATAAAATAGATGCTATATTGTAAATAAACTTTATGAACACTGCTTTACTTGACGAAAACCACACACACACACAAAGCTACACACTGTGTGATTCCATTTGTAAGAAATGTGCAGAGTACAGATGTCTATAGAAACTGAAACCTCAGTAGTCAGAAAGAAAGAAAGAAAGAAAGAAAGAAAGAAAGAAAGAAAGAAAGAATGAAAAAGAGCAATGGGAGTCACTGTTAGTGCAAATATCTTGAAACTAGATTGTGGTGATTCTTGGAAAACTTTCTGAGTACACTAAAAACCACACTAAATTTATGGTATGTAATTTGGGCGTCAATTTTTAAATTGAAAAGATCCACATAGAATAGCCTTGTTAGTGCCCTTCACACAAAGAAAACACATAAATGCGGTCTTTAAAAACTAATGAAACTTGTGGAAACATAATAAGATGTAGCCACAGAGGGAAAAAATACGGTGGTTCCTCAAAAAACTAAACATAGAATTACCATGTAATTTGGCAACTCTGCTTTCAGTCTGTACACAAAGGAATGGAAAGCAGGAATTCGAGCAATAATAACTTTTCCCTCTTGTTGAGAACAGCATCATTTGTACTAACCCAA
>PVJO010007531.1:33606-81343 GCA_004026905.1 Hystrix cristata
GAGCAGACAAAACAGCTCTCACAACACACACCTGCTGCGTGTTGTTGCCATTTCTCATCACGCTTGTAGTCTGCCCTATGAACATCACAAAAGCAGTAAGAAGCCCAATAAATATTCAATATCTCTTGGAGATAATACACACACAATGAAAAATCATTTTTTAAATTGTTTTATCTACTTCGCTCAAGATACAATGTGCTGTAGCAATTTTTTCCACTGGTTAAATAAAATGTCTGTATTGTATGAACTGGGTGTGAGATTTTTTTTTTAGAAATTGCTTAACGTCTAGTCAAAGATGGCAAATTTAACTTGGACATTTATCTATGTCCCACTCCAAAAGTGGCACAGACAGCAGCCGGCCACGGACTGCTCAGGCCACTGAACCCTCCACATGGAAGGGCCACACAGAAAGGAACCACCTTGCCAACACCAAACTGAATTGGCCTTCATGGAAAAAGATTCCTCAGGCCCCACCAAGCTTTCAGTGCATTGCAGCCCCAGGGACACCTCTCTGCCGACACATGAGTGTCTTAGCCAGTTCCCCATCACTAGGACAATGTGTCTGACACCCACAATTTAAAGGAGAGTTTATTTTGATACACGGTTTTCAGAGGATTCACTCCATGGTCGATTAGCTCCAAGGCAGAACAGCAGGGCGGAAGGGCATGGCAGAGGAAACCTGCTCACATCATGGTGGCCAGGAAGCAGAGAGCCAGCAGGAAGGAAGAGCCAGGAATGAGAATACATCCTTCCAGGTCATTCCGCCAGGGACCTGCCTCTTCTGAGGTTCCCTCTCAAGAGCACACTCAGCTATGAACTGATGACATAGCACCCCATGATCCAGTCACCTTTCAAAAGCCCTACCTCTGGACAAGTGAGACTTTGGGAGACATTTTAATCTAAGCCCTAACACACGAGCGACTGGAGTTACATCTGCCACACTGAGCTACTACTGAATTGTGGCCAGCAGGAACCTTGAGAAATAATCACACATCGGTTGTCCTTGCAAGGCACTGGGCTTGAGGGTGATTTGTTACACAGTAGGTAGACATCTAACACAAATGTCTTCTTCATTCCCATGAGGATACCCCTGCAGCAAGATCTTAGATGACTTAAATTCCTGAAAGATTACTATTCCTGAAACATATTACCCATATCACAAAAAACCATAAACAAATCTCTGTTATTTAGCATATTAAGTCCAAACTTCTCTTCATTTTTGGTAATTTGGATCCTACATTCATTCTTACCCCTCCACACATGCGACAATGTAGCATAGATATGATTCCAAGAACCAGTCATCACTGTTCAAGTACCCTCCAAGAAACAAACATAGACATGGATGTCAGACACTCCTACAGCCTAATCCAAGATCTGTGACTCATTTCTTGTTTGCTTATATATACTTACCACATTCCCAGGTGAGGTCACTTGGTCAGGAGTGGTATGCAATTTACAACAGGAAGGAAGAAAAGTACCATTAGGAACAGAAAGTGAAAGTAGGAATGAAACTAAAGTCAGCTGCATCTGTTAGCTAGTGCTGTGTAACAAAGTAAACCAAAGCTTACTAACTTAAACCAACACATACTTAATAGTTCACAAGTTGTCACCTCAGGATCTGTGATCTCACCTAAAGACTTGACCAAGGAAGGATCTGCTTCTGCAGTCCCGTGTTTATTGGCAGGATCAGTTCCCTGTGGCCAACAGGACTGAGTTTCAAAGGCAGCAATAAGGAGAGCATCAACTAGCAAGACAAGTGTTACAATCTCTTGTTACATAATCACCACTCCTCACCACATTCATTGTATTCTAATGCTAAGAAGCAAGTCACAAAGTCACCCACATGGAAGGTAGGTAACAGGGGTGTGTTACACAAGGACGTGGGTATGGTGGGGGTGAGAGGCAGAATGGGTCATCTCAGAAGTCTGCCTACTGTTGTTTGGGAGTATGACATGACCCACATGTTCACTTTTACAGCCTAGTATTTAAGACCACAGACCTGGAGCCACTTTTAAGCCTGCCTAACCTAGAGAGGTTTCTGAACTACTTGGTATCTCAATTTCTCAGTTTAAAATGGCCATCATAACAGCGCCTGTCACACCACACAGTTTACAACTTCCTCAAGTAACAATAATACAGCCTGAGCTGTGCTATTGGTGCAAGAATAGGAAAAGTACTGTTCTTAGCACTCAGAGTTGACAAGAAATCCACCATTCCGCCCAGGGGTATTAGAGGAAGCATCCTCCAGAACAGTCTCACAGCAAACACTGCTGAATGGCTTCTTTTCACGTGAGCTTTACTTAGCAGTTATTGCAACCCTTTGCAAGCTCCTAGTTATTTCTGACACTCAGTTTTCTGATCTTTAAAATAGGGACAATAGTGGCTGGGGATTTAGGTCAGTGGTTACAGTGCTTGCCTTGCAAGCACAAGGTCCTGAGTTCGATCCCCACCACTAAAAAAAAATAAAATAAAATAAAATAAAATAAGGACAATGGTTCTTGCCCCAAAGGTTTGAGGAGAGAATTGAGGCTTTTTCCTATATGCAGAGTGGCACTGAGTTTGGCAATAACTAAAAGAGGCTTCGATGACTCTGTGCGGTTCTTAGTGAAAAGCAGAGAGTGGTTCTCAACTCACGTATCCTGAGTCACACTCTTTCTGCGGGGTGAGCAGAAATAAGACTGGGTTTTTCTTTAAAGGCTCCACAGGAATTGGCATCAAAGAGATGTCAGGGAGAAAGAAAATATACTTCAGACACTCGGGAAGAAAAGGCAAACAATATACAAACTAGAAAAAAAAAAGTGTTGCCTGTCTGTGCAGGGACATCAAAAGCCAGACGATGATGTAACAATGGCCTCGATGTGGACGGGGGAAAACACAAGACACACACGAAATCCAGTCAAGATGTTCCACCAGCCAAGAGACAGCAGCAGGCATTCTCTGCATGCGAGAGTTTGCAGAATACAGAGCCCGTGAGCACTTGCGATAAATCCAGACAAATAAGGGGACACAAAACTGAATTCTCCCCAGCAGAGACTCTTCGGCCAAACAATGGGCGAGAAGCAGAGAATCACTTTCAGTAAAGCGAACACTCAGCAACTGCGAAAATTATGATTAGTGCACATAATGTCACCATCATATAAACCGTCTCAGCATGAAAATAAACGGTAATGAATAAAGAGCTTCAGAAAGGCGCATAGGAGAAGTGTGAGTGAGAGCTGCCCTCCAGTTCATAGCAAGGAGCCGATCCATCTTACCTAAAATTGGACGCTGTAGCTCGAGGACCTGTAGTATTTCCAACTTCTTAATATCCTTCATCATCTCCTTTCTTACCCTCAGAACAATCTGTTAGGAACTAATTTCACTTGCAAAGGAAAAAGGAAAACACATTAATTGGAGATTTAGTGATTCAGTTCCAAATCATCCTCATTTCTTTCTGGTAAGCAAGCAAAATGAACCATACTACTTTCCTACCTTTGGGTAGACGATACACTGGCAGACTAGAACATTTTCACGTCCATCTTCACGCCCACCTTGCTTTCTGAATATGGACCTCGAAAGGTACTTAATATGGGGTCATGCAGCCCAGGTGGTGTTTATTCCTTGGTGGTGAGAATTCTGGGTTATTTTTATTTTGCTATTTGCATGTTTCTGCATTGTGTAATATTTGTAACAAAGTTGTATCATTTTAAGACAAGAAATAAATATTTTTTTTGGTACTGAGGATTGAGCTCAGAGCCTTGCACTTGCTAGACAAGCACTCTAACCACTGAGCTAAATCCCCAGCCACAAATTATCTTGATTTGACCGCTTATCCCTAAAACAGCTGTTTCTATTTTTGTTGCAAATACTGCTCAAAGAGGGTAAGCTGGAAAGAGAAGCTGGCGTGGATCTGATTTTTCCATCCTGGCCATTCGCAAACCCTGATTTAGTGCTAAGCACCCAGCCACAGTGCGTTTACACGTGGCAGAGCAGGTTTGAGTGTGGGTCTCATTCTTGTCTTGTCTCTCCACTTACTAATCAAAAGCCTATTTCAGATCATTAACACCATAAGTTTGTAGAGAGATATTTCAATTGCACCCCTGAAAAGTCGGGCTCTGATATTATAGACAGATCCAATTTTCACCTCTTTTTTTAAATTGATTTTTATTAAAATTTATCCAAAATTACACAAACTTATAGGCCATTACACAAGCTTACAGACCACAATACATTGTGCCGTTTGTTTATAACAATAAGCAATGTAAACACCACATAGATGCAGCATTAAGTCACAGCTACATAAAGTTACTGTAGTACCCAGTATACGAGTCACTGTTTTAAATTTGGTTTATTAGGTTCTTGTTTTTAAGATATCATTATTCCTCTGGATTCCCATTCCCCTCCCCCTTTGCCCTCTTCTTGTTCCCTTGGACCCTTTGTCAGTTAGCTTATATCTAACCCTTTGCCTTTTTGTATCTGTTGTTTACCATTTTATTTGTATTTTGCCTCACTCAAATGAGGGATACCATACATGTCTAAGCTTGCAAGTCTGATTAATTTCCCTCAACATTATATTTTCCAGGTTCACTCATTTTCCTATAAATGACTCTAGTTTGTCATTCTTTATAGCTGAATAGTATTGTATTATGTATAGATAGCAGATTTTCTTTACCTAGCTATCTATTGATGGGTATACAGGCTGCTTCCAGAATTTAGCTATTACAAATTGTGCTGCTATAAACACTGATATGCAAGTATCTCTATAGTATGATGCCTTTAGCTCTTTGGGGAAGATACCCAGTAGGGGAATGGTTTGGTCTTATGGGATTTCTACTTTCAGGCTCTTGAGAAATCTCCATACTGATTTCCGTAATGGTTGTACTAGTTTGCATTCCCACGAACAGTGCAGGAGGGTTCCCTTTTCACCACAGCCCCGCCATCATTTGTTATTGTTTGACTTCCTAATGATTGCTATTCTTTGTGCACAAAGCTTGTGTGTGTTCTTTCTGAAATGTAGAGCAAATACGTAGGTGTCTTAACCACTTAGTTGCTTTCTTCATCAACAGCAGACACCCATGACTTAAAAGAGGAAAGGTTTATCTTGGCTCATAGTTGCAATCCACGGTTGAGGGGGCTCCAAGGCAGAGACAGCATGGTAGGTGGGCCTGGCAAAGGAAAACTACTCACATCATGGTGGCCAGGAAGCAGGGAGGAGAGAAGAGGTAGGGAGGGAGACACACCCTCCCAGGCCATGCACCCAGTGACCCGCCTCTTCTTACCAGACACCACCTCTTCACTGCCAGTCATCTCCAGCACCCCCATGATCCAGTCATCTTCCAAAAGCCCCACGCCTGAGCACCTGGGGTCTCTAGACATTCCAGATCCAAACCACAAAGGCAGGTTTTTCTTGTACATTTCTCGGTTAATTTTCACATGACCAAATAATCTACATTCAAAAAATGTTTGCAGGGTACTCAGTCACTAAAATTTAATTCCAATCACATCCATTACCATCAAAACAGAAACTCCGTTCCATGGGCAGGAAGGAGGATCTCCCACAAGCTACAGCGTCAGAGGCTCTGAGTCAGGTAAGTTGTTCTGGAATAAGCTGAAATGCTGATTTCTGCAGAAACTAGAAGAGACTGCTCTGTGTGGCTGGCAGCTTCCAACAAATGTGCTGTACTCATATGACGAAGGACCACAAGCCTGAAAGGACGTTGACCTGCAGAAAACCAAAAACCACAGGTGACCGTGAAAGTCTGCGTGTTTCGAGGGATTTGGAATGGAAGAATGAAAAATTGCTGAGGAAAGAATGGAAAGGTGATCCCCTTCGCGCTAGTAGATGGGCGGGGCTGGCTGGAGCTGTGGGCACTTGTGTTTTCTAAGAGGCCACTGCCTCTGCCCGGGGGCTCTCATGGTTACAGCCACCCTCCGTACTAAATTGTAGGGCGGCAGATGCGGCCTCATCCGTCACGCCCAGCTAAGCACCTCTGGATGGTGTCTCAGCCCACTGCAGAGACAGTAAGCTGTGCCTGCTTCAGCCATAATTCTTAGGGACAGATGTATGTATAGTTCCAGCGCCCCTCTGGGGCGTCCTTTCTGCACCACTTATGGTGTTAATGGTGTGTGCGTATGTGTGTGTATGTGTGTGTGTGTGTGTATGCATGTGCTGTTTCTCGGTTCCCTTGTCTAAACCATTTGCTCAAATATTATGTCCAAGAAAAATCCAAGTTATCTGTGAATGCCTCACAAATCCCCCCCAAAGATCTAGTTATGAAAGCTAGCAAAAAGAACCTCGTGATAGGGCAGCTCATGTCCCTCCCCACCATGGTGACCGTGAGAAATCACCAGGAATTCGTGATGACTGCGGAAAGTCAATATTTCAGAGAAGAAGAAAAAAGCTATTTTGTTTGATGTGGACCCAACATGTATGTCTAAGGTACCAAAAAGTAAACATCTACTTTGTGTGTGTGTGTGTAACAAAAGACAGTTTATTTGGGGGAAAAGATGGAAGAGAAAAAAGCCAGCTACCGTGAGGTGGTAGGGGGTTTCCGAGCTGAAAGCCCGTAAGCATCATACTTTTACGTATAGATGCTGAGCGTGTCATTTTGCCCTTAGGCATATCTGGGAAGTGGCTTGCCTTTCTGTCTTGGTTCCCTTTCCTTCTTCCCCCACTTCCCGGGACTTCCCACCTCATTCCCTGGATGGAAATCTTCAAGCTTCTTCCTCTCCTAATGGAAACCTCAAGTCTGGGAAGAATTTGAAAAATCTCTTCACAGGAAGCTCTAAATGCCCACTAACGTAACTTTCTTAGGAGCTTCTTACAAATAGTCCCAGAGATTTGTCTTATTGCCCTGTTGAGTTTTTGGCACTGAGAAAATGGTTCAGAATGGTTCTGTCCTAATTCCTAATTTGTGGAATTAGGCCAGAATTCCCTACAGCATTCCTGTTTTGGCAGAGATTAAAGCCTCAAAGCCAAGCCATGAAACTCTAAAGGAGACGCATCAGCCCGTTGGCGGGCAGAGGGGGCATTTCTGAATTGAAAGGGCTTTTGTAGTCCTCAAAAAAATCTACACAGGCAGCCCCCTTCCTCCTGGGACTGACCTGACAGGTTCATTAACCCACTTTGCAAGCATCTAGTTCATCCTTTGATCCCAGGCTGTAATTCTCAAAATGTGTGCATCTGACAGGATGTGAATGGGTCGTACCCAGGATAAAAGAGCTGCAGTCAAATCATTTTGGCAGACACAAACAAAGTTGAGTGTGTGCCCCTGCTGCTGACTTTTTTTGAGTGTTAAATACACCAAAGTGCATTTAGGATCTTCAGGAGGAAGATGTATGCCTCAATGCTTTCCTAAATTCACCTCTCTTAGCACGGAGCCCTGAAACACAGCCCTTCAGTGGTAAGTCGAACATTTAGGTTCCGGGTGAATAAACTCCTCAGCATGTGGGAGACTGTGGTCACCACGGGTTAGACAGCCTGAGTCCCTTCCAGGAAGACTTGATACATCTTTGTGGTCAGATACGGCATCTTGATCCAGCCCCGGCATTCACGCCCAGGCCAACCCCCACTCCTCCTCACCCCTGCCCTGGGCTGCTCCCAGCCAGTAATGGTGTGGGACAGCTATGGCCCTGTCCAGTCCTCCAACACCAGGCTTCTCCAGCCCAGCTCTGCTGACATTTGGAGCTGGGGAATTCCATGGTGGGGGCTGTCCCGAGCATTGTGGGGTGTCTAGCTGCATCCCTGGCCTCTGTCTACCCAATGCCAACAGTGTCTTTCCCTCCAAGTCATGGTGACTCAAAGTGTCTCCAGACATTGCAGTGTCCCAGTCGTCCCTGCTTGAGATCTGCTGCTCTGATGGGCGGTCTCAGCTGGGGACCCTGCAGCAGCCTTGCTGAAATGTCCTCAGAGCTGCAGTATAATCTGAGGCTCTTCCTGCACAATATTCCTCCCCTTGCATCACCATCTGAAGGTCTCCCTGGATCCTGCTTCTCTGTACCCTTTACTCCTTCACATACTCAGGGTCCCCCAAAAGATGTGTCTACCCAGACCCTATGAATGGGAGCTTATTTGGAATAAGGATCTCTGTAAATAAGATCAAATAAAGATCTTGAGATAACACTATCTAGAATTGAGGGTGTCCTCATACAAAGAAAGGGGAACACATAGAGACGAAAGAGAATGAAGACTAAGGCAGAGACTGGAGTGATGTGACCATAAGCCAAGGGACGCTTGCAACCACCACGAGGTGGAAAAGGGGAGCAGTTTTACCCAAAGTCTCCAGAGGGAGGACAAGGCTATGGGCTACTGATGCTTGGATCTCAGGCTTCTGACGTCTGGGGCTGTGGGAAGATAAAGGTCTGTGTTTTAAGCTTCCTACTCTGTGCTACATTATTACAACACAAGCTCTAAGAAACAAACACAGACATGCTCCCTGATAAGATCTTGCATATTTAAACCAGTTTCCATATCTACTTCTCAGAGGATCCGAAGGGACATAGACGCTTCATAGCATTCAGGGCTGCGAGCCTTGGTCTCCTATACTCCCCTCCAGATCTGACCTGCCTGATCAGTTCTCTACAACAGGGTCTCTCAGCTTCGCTCAACTCTTAGATCACCTGGGGGGAAACGCTCGATTCCCAGTACCTGAGCCACGCTCCAGACTCTTTGAGCTACACTATTTGGGGATAAGACTCAGACTTGAGTTTTCCTTGATGTGCCACAGGTACAGCCAGGGTAGAGAACTGTTTCTCTGGAGAACTGGCCTCGAGTGAGAGTGTCCATTGGAGCCATCGAAGGGGTCACTAAGACGCGCGTGGCTGGGCCCCTCCTGAGCGCTGCTGAGTCCATAAGTCTGGTCCCGGGCCTAAAATCCTGCATTTCTAAAGAGTCCACAGCCTTAGTTGTGTTGCTAAGCCCTGGAAATCGCTCTGAGAGCAGCCCAACTAGAAGAAAACTTTGACAACGCATCCCCCCAAAGAATTCCTGGGTAACTTTGCAACCTGGTGGAATCCCGCATGTCCAAAATGTCCCCCGAAGATCACCTCTTCTATCTCTTGTACTGCAGAAGAGGAAACTGAGGCATGAGGAGATGAGGAAACACCCTCCAACCCCCAGGAAAGCATGCAGATCACAGATCTGGTTTTCAAGCCCGGATTAGTCAATTCACTGCCCATGAGTTTGTCCGGCTTTCTTGAGTCTTTCTGCCTTGCAAAGGTAGCTGGCATCAACTGCCAACACAAGACTAGCAGAACACCTGCAGTCACAGAGGTGCGCTGAGGGGACACCTGGGCGTGTCCAGACCCCGGAGTGACAGGGTTACCGCTACTGAGCTTCCAGTGTCCCTTAAAACTGAATCTGTCTCCGGGAGGAAGCTCGCTTCTCAGAATGTCACCCTGATGTGTCAGCTGAGAACAGCAAGCCGAGCACCCACCTCATTGTAATTTGTAGATTCCTTTGCAGCGCCAAGAAAAGATCCAACATGGACTCTGAAGATGCTGAGAAACCCAGAGCATCGTTGTCTCTCCCTCAGCAAAATTCGTCGCTGTCAGGAACGTCCAGCTTGTTGTATCTGACAGCAAAACAAGTCTTTAAAACAGAACTGACTCTTTTTTTTTTTCTTTTTTCGTGTGCCTGGGAAGCATTGTTTCTACAAAATGTAGAAAGAGCATTGATCTGACTTTGTTTACTGGGCCGGCCAGGCTTTGCCACTTTACCCCCATCGTCCCATTGGAAGGCACATAGGCAGAAGTTCTCTCCAGGACAAGGTGACAGCAGACAGACACGCAAAGGACATTTGTGTGCAGCTCAGGACTGGCGCCCTGGAGAGTCGAGTCTGGGAGCTGGAGTCCCTTGGGAAGGCTTGTTTATTTCACGGCTGATAACGGACAAGACAGAGACAGGCGAAGAACTCTACTATGTAATACAAATCCTTATGACACAAGTCCCAGCCCTGCAATCTCCAGTCAATGTGTATATTTGTTGAAATCTGCTACCATCAAAACCACCACAGACCAGGCAGGGATGAACGTTTGCATAAGTAGAGGGAGAAGAGAGACAGGGACCCGTCCCAGCATTGTGGTGAACACGGGACGAATGAAGATGAGCAGTGACTGTTTATAGTCTGGGAAGCCCTAGGAAGTTGCTCCGACGCCCATGAGTGGAACATTCCCAGGGACCATGTTTCAGTTCTGGACCTCAGATTTCCAGTCACCTTGGAGGTGGGAAGGTGTGCAAACAAAGGGCAGGGTAGTGACAGTGTCCACAGGTTCAGCCAGACACCACGCTAAGCACACTCCTTGCATTACTCTAAGCACCCTTCAACTTACTAAAGAACCCTGAGGGTCAGTTTCAAAGAATAATGACAAACACGAGTAGAGAGGAAAATGGAGCAGAGAGAAGATGTTATGAGATGTGCGTTCACATCCCCCACACGGCAATCCGTGCACTAGTATTCCGGGTCTCTCTGTGATTTTATTCTCAGGATGCAGCGTGTGTTTAAATACTGTCTAGACTCCCAATAATTGGCGAGATGGAAGTACGTGTGTGTTGGCAAATGAGATCTATGCTGTGCGTCCCCACTGGCAAAGTGTTAAAACACATAATTTCATTTCATGGGCATTCGTATTTGAAATTAAGGTGGATGCTTTTATTTAAAAAAAAAAAAAAGCTTGAGAATCAAAGTAGAGATATTATATTACCTAATCATCCTTTCTTGCTTCACATACAGCAAATTCACATAAGATATTAGGCCAGGAAGATTGTGTCGTCTTTCCAAGGCACACTAAGCTGGCGTTTATCTTCATGCACATCTCTGTGCTCTTAATGTATACGAAGGGTCCATACACCAAACGTGAACATCCCTTCCCAGTATATGTAATGCAACCTCGATTATTTAGAGGCAAATATACATAAAAATACGGTGCTACACAATGTCCTTTGGACATGAGCTTCAGAGATATATTTTCAGTATGCTCCACATGTTTGTTAAGTTTATGTTCTTCCCTAAGTGGTTATGCATTCATTGCAGTGGCTGAGAGTGGATGAGAATTGGATGGGGTTTAAGATTTGCTACTTCTCACAAGCCTAGTTGCTTTCATTTTGGTTGCAATTAGATATTTATGATGCCTGTACTTCCTACAGTATTTTAAATTTCTTTTTTCTTGTCCACTGGAATTTATACAAGCAAATGAGAAAAACATAGCAGAAAGCAAATCGCCAAAGCACGTGCTTCTAGATGAAGCAGCCAATCTACAGACAGGGAGACAGCAGCAGCCGCAAGGGCAAAGGGCAGCTCTGTGTTGCAGCTGGAAGCGGCCGCCCCTCAGCTGATGCATACAAATGCAGTATCTGAAAGGCAGTTTAGGAGTGCGGATGTAGAATCTGCCAAAGCACGTGATATTTACAAATAGCAAATATATGGAAGTAGAGGACTCCTCACATCCTGTGAGCATTGTATTACTTGGTGTTGGCCTAACAGGCGTTATTTTCCTGATGCTACAAAGAAGGAAACAAAGCAAAAGAAAGATGATCCAGATGGCAGATCCAGAAGCAGAGAAGGCAAATACATCATCCCCTGGAATACTCGCGTGCAAAAAGTGTGCCAGCGTGTGCCAAGATGCCCCCTGTTGCCCATGTACGAGCAAGTCCTCTGAAAGTGCCACGTGTCTACAATGACTGGGCTGGTCACCTTCGGTCCCTTCAAAGAAGGACTGATGAAGACTAGTTCCCCAATGAAGTCCACAAATAAGTGTTCTTCATCTACCAAACACAAAGTTGATGTAGATATCAGAAAGTAAGACATATTGACTTCCTTCCAGAAAGAAAATGAAAGGCACTCAGTTCTGTCTCAATTAACCCGCCCTTTCTTGGACATGATCGCTTTCATCTAAAAGCTGAGGATTTCTCCACTATGGTACTGTTGACATTTGGGACCAAATACTTTGTGGTGAGGCCTGTCTTCTATATTCAAGCGGCATCCTGGGTCGGCAGCTAGTAGATGCCAATAGCGTCCTCCACACTTAACATTCAAAAATGTCACCAGACACTGCTAACTACCCCAGGGGTGGGGGGAAATACCATTATATGCCCAACATAGCCCAATGGGGTGCAAGACCAATGCAGCCTAGGTACACATGGTTGGTTTGAAGGATTCAAGTGTCAAGAATTCTGCCCCTTTTTAAAAAAATTTTGGCTATGCCATGCACAAATAAGCCAGTTCTCACAGACACTATAAACCTGTGCTGCCCACCTTTTCGGCCCAATATTTGCTGGACTTACCACCGAATCACCAAGCCCAGAGTAGCCCACACGAATCCTGTGGGTTAGACTATCAGTCTCTATCAGTGATTTCTGAAACTAGAACTGTGTCAAAAGTTATTAAAAGAACCATAATTTCCAAGTTTTGCTTAAATAGTCATTTAGCAAATTAAGTGTCCTTTTAAAGTTCTTCAGATGCATTTGCTAAAATTAGAAATTACTGAAAATAGCAAGCAATAGAGCAGTAGTTAATTAAACCAGAGTACATCCTTGAAATGGAATAGTGTGTCAGCACTAAGCACATTTTTGAAGGCTATGTAATAACATAAGAAAGTGCTGAAGATATAGTGATAAATGAATAAGTCAGTATTTACAGTTATATTAATATATGTGCATATATCACAGGATTGTGGGCATGATTCTGTCAGTAGTTATCTCAGACCGGTAAGATTTGGACTTTTCTCTAAATGATGATTTTTTGATGTTCACTTTATGTACAAAAACCACCTTGGATGTTAAATTTCTTACCAAATTCTTGTTTTGCTCAGAAAAAGTGGCTGCAGAATGTGGCTACCATCACGATTGCGTTTATAAATCTGAACAAATTCTCTTTTCCCCTAGTACCAATGGAAAAATGCAATCAAGAAAGTGCCTTTTACGGCCGGAGGTATGGCATCGATGGTGGTTAAGCTTCCTTGTGTCACCTGGACTGGCATGGAAGCCACCTAGGAGATTAGCATAGCACACTTCTGGGCGTGTCTAGATAGGTCCGGGAGGCATGGCCTCTGGGTCTATAACTGTTTCCTCTCCCCTTCCTCCGTTGGTACTCTTCCCTTGCTCTGCTTCCTGGCCGCCATGAGCTAAGCAGCTGTGCTCCACCACACCCTTGTGCCATGAGGTTTCTGCCTTGCAGCCAGCCGACCATGCACTGAATCCCTAAAACTGAGACCCGAATTAAACCTCTCCTCCTTTAACTCATACATGGAGGGTACTGTGTCTCGGCAATGGGAAAGTGGACTGGTACGACACCCCTTCCCAACAGTCTTAATTCTCTTTGGCCATAGATTTCCAACATGAGTGTTTAAATCAAAAGCCTCAAGAGACAAACATCTCTCCAAAGTGAACTCATGAGTCAAACAGTGTCTAAGCCATACAAAGCTTTTTTAAAACCTCTGAGATGTGGGTGGGACTGGGGACTCCTGGACAGGTAGAGAGCTTGGCATGGACACTGGAGCTGGGCTGCATGAGACAAAGGAGGATGACGGAGCGCAAAGGAGCCCCCGTGAACAACTCTAAACAAAGGTGGAGGTGTGTCCCAGGTGACTGTCAGCAACTCCAGCAGTAAAAGCCAAATAGGACATCCAATTACTTTGGGTCCACCAGGACAAGGGCAGAACAACTTTTTGTCATCCTCTAAAAGAGTCACATTCTTCTTACCTGTAGAGGCATCAACATACTTAGACCAGAAAAATAGAAATGACTTATAGTCCTGGAATGGCAGCCAGGAATGAATTTCACCAGCATGGGAGGGAGCTACCCCAATCTCTGCTGCAACTCCTGGTAAGAGGCACTTCGGGAGTGGTGATGAGTCCAAGATAATCATTCCTTCCATCGTGTCACGTTAACTTGAGGAGCAAGCACTTTCTGCTTCTCGTCTCCAATCAGGCACACACACCAGTGAGCCCTGGGCACCGTATGAAAAATTTCAAAGGAAGACTCTCTTGCCCATGAAAGTGACCAAGCTCAGAAATGGTGCTTGCAGAGAGCCAAACATCCTCTGAGGTAGAGTATGATGCCAAACCTGGGAGGCGGGAGGTCACCGGCCTTGGTGTCTAGTAGGGAGATGGCCTCATCAAGGAGTTAGCTTCCTTTGAGCTCCTTTTACTCATCAGTTAGATGTAGGTCTCAGACAAGGCAAATTTTAAGGTCCTCTCCTATTCTGAGTCTAAAAGCCTGTGAATTCTTTACCACATAAACGACATCTCCATCTGCAGGAGTCAAGTAGGTAAGATTGGATCCAAAATTCAACTCCGCTCACTCAACATTCAAAACTCACCTTGTAAAACATAAACACAGACTTCAACTCAGTGCACTCAAGACTGTGGCTGGAGGTGTGAACATGTCTCTTGGAATAGACATCAGTGGTAGTTAAGCTTCATTGTGTCACCTGGATTGTGGGTCTCTCCAGTGGCTGCCCCCAGCACTCTGGCACTTTCCCCATTGACCGTTTCTTGGATTTTCAGCCTTGTGCTGAGCCACGCATATCATATGACCTGTTTTGATTGCTCTGGAAATTAGCACATGTGATGAAATGGACAAGTTCTGCAAAGATTCTAATACAGGAAAATAGCAACCCAGGATTGGCTTTCCTGCCCTGTTTTTTCACATTGGAGCCCAAGGGGCCCTCAACCCTGCTCGCTTTGGACTATGACTCCTGGGGTCAAGCAGGGCACAGTTTTGTTCCTCTCCAACAAAGAAAGGAAGGTTTTATTTTTAGTTTCAGGATCCTGCTTGGCTGGTGAGGGCTCCAGTTTGATGGCTTTTATTCTTCCCACAACTTGATTTCTTGAAAGCAAAGCATTTTGCATCTCATTTCAGGGCTGCACTTAGGCTGATCAAAGATAATGACATTCTTAGCGAGGGAAAGATACCATTTCCCAGCTCAATCTTTTTTGAAGACGATTTTTTGAAGCAGATTTTAGGGGAGGCTAGGAAGTGGGGGAAGCTCTCCAACTTGCGTTGCTGTGGCAACTTCTACAAAAGCTGAGGACACACTTGCTCCGCTTCCAAGTGAGTGCGATTTTACTTCTTAAAATATCATTGATTTCCATAGCGCGGAGATGCAATTAACGAGGTCTATGGAGGAGGAGGATTTTCTTTCGTCTCCCTTGGGTGCAAGAAGGTCAGGCTGAGATGGAGCCTTTTCATGACATGAAACAGTGGAATTGGAGAAGGTTTTTCAGGTGCAAGTGGACGGAGGGAGCAGTGGGGAGGAGCAGGCACCCACCCAAAGTCTTTTTTTTTTTTTTTTTTTTTTGGTGGTGCCGGGGATCGAACTCAGGCCCTTGTGCTTGCAAGGCAAGCACTTTAATCACTGAGCTAAATCCCCAGCCCCACCCAAAGTCTTAGGCTGAAGCCCCTTGCTGGGACCACTGAGCTGAAGACAACCATTAGGGTTTGGGTATGATTACAAAGCAGTCCTCAGCACACACGCCAAGAAAGCCCCCTTGCAAACTACCTCTACGAGACTTGGTGTGAGTCATTCCTTTCATGAAACACTTTTAAGTTGCTTGCACAACTCAAGAAGCTTTGTGCTTCTGGTTTCCAGCAACGATCAGATCTGTGATGGGCGCAGAGCATTCATTCCTGGCAGGGCAGTGGCAAGTGTGCTGTGAGTAGCTAGAAAGGGGAGCGCTGTTGACTGGGGTACCAGGAAGTGGAACGCTGGACCTTAAGAAATGTATCCTAGAGCAGAGGAGGGAAGGTTCAAATGAGTGACATGAGGGCGTGCACTGGAAAAGTAGACCTCCTCTTCCAATCTGTGTCTTCCACTGGAAAACTGTCAACAAGGACGTCACACTTCTTAGGAATCATCAATGGACCCCTGTTGCCTACAGGATAAAATCAACTTTATTCCCATGAAATTCTAAGCTTTCTTTCATGTGGTTCCAACTCTACTACCACCGTTTTTCTTCTACACATCTTCCCTCACAAACAGACACACACACAGTCTCCAACACCATCTGACCATCTGGATCCTCCAAGCACCTGCCACCATATTGTTTCTGCGCTGCCTTGCCCACATTGCCTTTGGCCCACTCCAGACTGGCAAACCCTTCCCAGCCTTCAAGGTTAATCTCAGACTCCACCTCTTCCGAGAAGCCAGCCCTTGCCTTTCCTTTGCACTTGGCTTTTAGCTCAACTTTAGTATTTGTAACGTACTTGCTCACGTGTTCTTTGTGCTCCATGCTCTGTGCTCCCTGATAGCAGTGACTGCACCTCATTCAACTCTGCATTCTCCACAGAGCTTTACAAAGTGGTCTGCACAAAGCAGCCTTCAAAAAGTACACATTGGTTGAATACACACACACGTTCACACATGCACACACAGATCTGGAGACGTGAGCTTGTCCCTGTACGTGATGGATGCCTGGCTCCATGGAAACCAATTAAGCTTTGGCAGCTGTGGGAGAGACAGGACTGGAACTGGGGTGAAGTGGGCTTTGTCTGGCAAGCTGAGATGGAAGAGGGATCTTGGGCACTGTTTCAAAGGAGAGAATGACTCTGCCCTAGCAAAAAAGTGAAAGTTCATCTCATACACAGGGGACAAAGCCTGCCAAAAGGCTAGAAGGTTGAAACGGAAGCATCATGTGGAATTTGGTTTGCCTGGCATGCCAGGTGTTAGTCGAGATGTTAAATGCATTTAAGGGGAATGCAAGATTATTTTCAAACCATCCCATTCTGTTTATCTGTCTTTCATCTGCAAAGGAGCCTGCATGACATTATGGGAGAAACTGGGACTTTGGAGCTAAACTGCTATTTAAAAAGCCCACTCGGGGGGCTGGGGATTTAGCTCAGTGATTAGAGTGCTTGCCTACCACGCACAAGGGCCTGAGTTGGATCCCCGGCACCACCAAAAAAAAAAAAAGCCCACTCAGGTTGCTCCCTAGCTGTGCATAACAAATTGTTTAACTTCTTAGAGCCTCCATTTTCTTATCTGCAAGATAGGAACAATACCTGTGGTCTAGATTAGGCCATATAGCATAGAGCCCTGCATGCTACATGTAGATTGCGAAAAGAAAATGTGATCACATTTTCCTTACTGGGTGGTAACTTATGGACAATCTCTAAGTATGTAACTAGCGCAAAGCAATTTCAATAACATCTGTAATTGCTAGAGAAAACTTTCTTTTACTGTCTTAAGTGTCTCTTTTCTCTTATGAATTCTGTTTCATAAAGTGGAAGCGAAGAGCTCCGAGGACTCTGTGCCAGGATTATAATATATAGGTGCTAACTTAGGCCTGCCCTCTGGGGGCAAAGGAGCCACTTAAAATTAATGGTCATCATCCTACTAAAAGGCTTTTGCACAGCAAAAGAAATCATTAATAGCAGGACGAAAAGCCACAGACTGGGAAAAAAATCTTTGCCGGCTGCCCCTCAGACAAGGGTCTAACATCTAGACTATATAAAGAACTCAAAAAAATCAACCCCCCCCAAATATAAAGACCCAATCCAAAAATGGGCATCTGAAATGAATAAACACTTTTCAGATGAAGAAATAAAAATAGCAAATAAACATATGAAGAAATGCTCAACAGCACTGGTCATTCGAGAGATGCAAATCAAAATATCCCTAAGATTCCACCTCACTCCAGAAAGAACAGCTATTATCAAGAAATCAACCAACTACAAGTGCTGACGGGGCTGTAGGGAAAAAGGAACCCTCCTCCACTGTTGGTGGGAATGTAGACTGGTCCAACCACTGTGGAAATCAGTATGGAGACGCCTCAAAAAACTAAATCTAGCGGTTCCATTTGATCCAGCTATTCCCCTGCTTGGTATCTTCCCAGAAGAATTGAAAACCTCATACAATATGCACAACCATGTTTATAGCAACACAATTTGCAATAGCTAAGTCTTGGAAACAACCCAAATGCCCAACAATTAAGGAATGGCTAAAGAAGATGTGGTTTTCTACATAATGGAGTAGTACTCCGCCATAAAAATGGATAAACTAGAGTCATTTGTGGGTAAATGGACGCACCTTGAGAACATATTCTTAAGTGAAATAAATCAGACACACATGAGTACACATCAAATTGTTTCTCTGATATGAGAAACCATAAGTGTACATAAAGACAAAGAGGCATAATAGATACTAGGTAAAAGAAAAGTAATATTCAAAAGAGAGGAGAACTAGAAGGGAAAAAGAAGGAAGGGAAAAGGGAAAGAAAGGGAAAAAATGGAAAAATGTAAATAAACCTGTAAATAAGGAAAGGGGGGGACGGAAGGGAGGGATGGGGAGGGGGTGGGGGACCAAGATACATCGTGTATAGGTCCAAAATAACCATGATAAATGGGATCATTATGTATACAATGTACCAATGCATGTTCTTGGTAAAAAATAAAAATTAAAAAAATAGTAATAATAAAAAAATAAAATTAATGGCCACACCAGACATAATGACTCCAGTTCAAAGAATGGAGTATGGGAAAGGAAAGCAAAAGGTGACTTCATAGTGAAGAAACGTGCCACGTGTGATCCTAAGCACGTAACGAAGGTCCACGTCAGCAGTGATGTCACGTGGCTGCTATGGCCCCTTGGCAGGAGAAAGGCCCTTCACCTCTGTAGCCTTCTTCCCCAAAATGCTCAAATCCAGTCTGATCGTGAACAGTAGATCAGAACACAAACTGAGGGACATTCTACAGAACACCTGTCCAGTCCTCCCCAAAACTGTCGGGGTCATCAAAAACAAGGCGCCTAAGAAGACACAAGGAGTAAAGGCAGTGGAAGGTCCTGGGTGGGATCCAGGAACAGAAAGAGGACATTTGTGAAATAACTGATGAAATTCGAATTAAGTCTAGAACTGAATTCATACTAATGGGCCCATGTTGGTTTATTAGCTGTGACAGACGGACCACTGCACATGTGCAGTGAACCTAAAATGTGTCCCATACTACAGCATTGATTAATAATGAAAGCATATACGCATGTAAATAAAACTCCAAGCCCACCACCACCACCATGAGAAATAAAGACGCTGCCCCAGCCAAGCACCGTTTGCAGAATCTCATTCACAATCAGCCGAGCTGCAGGCCACCACGTAGCTCACAGATGTACCTGGCCAGACTTTGTCATGGTCAGCGCAGGAGATGCATTCCTTGGAAACATGAATCCTAGTTTTTTGTCCAGGATCAAGCCCTTCCCGAACACACGGCTAGTGCAGAACTAGAATCCAGGAAGTGATGTGTAAAAACAGTATGTGCAGCGGAAGAGACCATCACCTTTGTCTGCCATTGTTTGAATGTCTCCAAATGCTGATCATCCAGTTTCTTTCCTAAATTATTTTGAGCATTTTAAGATCCATGGCTTTGAATAGACATTTTTCTTGGGAGCAGGTATTTCCATGTTATCTTTCACAAGTAGAGTATAATGCTATTTTTTTTTAATTTAATGCTATTATAACAAACATTTTCATCCACTTCTTATTGGTCCAGACAGCAATATGGGGTCCTGAGGAACAACCAGGTTTCCAAACTCAATAACCCTTGCACCCAACATTTGTTAGGAAGGATAAATATCTGTGAAATACTAGGCTTATAGCAGTTAATAAGTAAAAAACACAAATTTGACCATTTGGGCAGGTGGAGGGGGGCGTATTTATTTACCTTTTTCCAGACATTATGCTGAGAAAGAGTACAAATAAGATTGCATGGGAGGGATTTGTGGAAAGCATTTGCAAAAACTCTCTTCAATGCCTTCCAAAGACCTGTTCATCCTGGGCTCTGGGAATGATCCTCGGGTTCAGTTCTGCTTCCTAATGTCATACTCCAATTAAAGTAAAGCCGCCCGTGTGGCAAGACATGCTTGAACTTAGTTGCATGTTATTTATAGAGAAATATTAGTAGTAATTCTTCTCAGATATCCTTAAAAATAACAGGAAACACAATTCTTTTTGAATATTGACCTTAAACACTACAGCTAAGCATTGAGAAGATGGTTTGTGTGTGTGTGTGTGTATATATGTGTGTGTGTGTGAGTGTGTATTTGTGAGTGTGTGTAGTATAACACTAAGAAAATATTCTGACTACCAATTTTATCTGCTGACTGGTATGTAGAACGGAAACGTGTTATCAGTGTAGGAGCCAAACAATGATCGGGCACTCAGCCCTTAACCAAGTGATCAGACCTAGCGTCCCAAATAAATGATGAGATCACTGACATGGAGTCCTCCTGGGGTATAATCCATTAAGTGCACATCACCTAGCAGGTATTCCTGCCAACATAAGTGTGACTTGTTCGTGAGCAAACAGCTAGAGTGATCTAGAATGTAATACATTATGTGAGACAGAATTTCTCTTCTTCAGCACTATTATTAGTTGTGCCCAGATAATCAGGTTTTGGGATGCAGGCAGCTGCCCTGTGCATTGTAGTACGTGTGCAGCATCCTCAGACTCCACCCACTAGATGCCAGCACACCCTCCAGTAAAGATGACCAAAAATGTCTCTGAACTGCCAAATGTCCTTTGGGGTTAGGGGTAACGATTCATCTCCCTGCCTCACACACTACACCTGGCTGAAAACCACTGATATTAGAAAGCTAGCCTGACCCTCTAAAAATATCCACGTCCTGAAAAACAGACAACGGAGCATAAAGGATGGGAGAGAGTGCTATTCTCAATAGCATGTAATAATCAAGAGCAGATGTCCTTCCCAAGAATAAACAGCGACTTCGCTCCCCGTGGAGCACAGTGCTACATCCTGATGTCCACAGCGGTCCCCTGGGTGTGATGAATCTGTGGGTCTACCTTGCTAATGAGCTTCTGCGGGCTGCCCTCCCTACCCTCCAGACCACGGCTGGACCACGGCTGGACCACAGCTGGCCCAGACCAGGTCTAGAGCAGGAAGTCAGGGAAGGAGATAAATCTACAAACAGAGAAAAAAAGAACTAGAATTTCACTTCTTGCTAAAGTAGGGCCATATACTAGCAGTTTCTGTTAGCTGGTACGTTGTTGCTCCATTTGCAATTGATGCATTGTAAAAGAAGATTGTTTAAGAACAGAAGTTAGGGTTAGGGTTAGGGTTAGGGTTAGGGTTAGGGTTAGCAGCAGAATGAATAAAGAAAATGTGGGGGTTTTTATACAATGGAGTACTACTCTGCCATAAAGAATGATAAACTTGAGCTATTTCTAGGTAAATAGATGCATATTGAGACCATATTCTTAAGTGAAATAAATTGGACACACATGTTTAAATACCACATTGTTTCTCTGGTGTGAGAAACTGAAAGTGTAAATGAAGACTGAAATGTGTTATATTGGGAAAGGGAAGAAAGTGTCCAAATGGGAAAGGGAACAGGGGAGGGGGAGGCGAAAGGAACAGAGGGACAAGGGAAATAAGGAATAGAAGGAAAAAATGGAAACAAAACTTTCGTAAATCAGGAGGGAGGATGGGGTGAAGGGAGCGGAGGGCAATGGGAAAAAAAGAAGCAACAAGATATATCATGTACAGGTACAAATCCCCCATGATGAATGTTATCACAATGTACATCTAAAATGTACCATTAAAATAAAATAAATTTTAAAAAAAGAACAGAAGTGCTCATCTATTGTGACTGATACTGTTTTTCAGCTGTCTTTCTTTTTCAAACAGGGGAGGGATGGGGAAAGTGCGTTAGTTTACTTTCTGGGGGAAGGGAACCCCTCTCTTTAAATTCAAGGAGAAATATAGTCAATTTTATATTGAAAAATTAACCTTTGGCAAGTGCAGTGAAGTTATCAAAATCATTTCCAATCTTCCAATGTTCTTTACTTTACAGTATAGCTAATTTATTAAAGAAAACGGGGAGGTGAAATGTTAAGCAAAGGTAAACAAAATCACAGTTTGATCATTTAAACTTAATTGCTACTTTTTAAGTGTTTTATTCTGGAAACTTCCCCTCTGTATAAGTTTCTTTATGCAGTTTGTCATCACACACAATTTTTTATCTTTCTCCACTGTCCTGTCGTGGGAGCTCTGCCCTGTATCATACAAACTTTTTGCAAACATCAGAGTCATGATTCCATATTATTCCACAATCCAATCTAATATATCAGCCTTGGGAGCAACAACACTTTCAGGTGGAGTTTTTTTCAAGAACGACTGGTACACACGTTGATCTCCGTCCCTTTCTTGTGTTCATCATAGCCTGACCAAACAGTGAAACGAGAAGGGCTTTGTTCTGTTGTGAATTAGACTGCCCCCGGTGGCCCTAGCTGTAAAAATGCTGAGAGATGTGATGCAAATATTCCTTGAAATCTCCCCAGGGCCTCTCCAACAGGGACAGAAAGGAGCAGGGGGCGCTAAGCTCACTGAGTTCATCTGCTTCTGCTGGGTGCTGAGTAGTTCATCTGTCATCCCTCTTGACTGTCAGGGTTGAGGGTCTGTAAATTCCCTTAGATACAAAGTAACTAAAACACCGAAGGACAGTTCAGTCACCCCTCAGTACCCGGGACGCATGGGCTCTGCCAGCTTCATATCAAAATCCACAGACGCTCAAGCCCTTCCTGTAAAATGATGCATATTTGACTACACCCTATGCACATGCTCCTGTCTAGTTGCAACCACCTCTAAATATCTGGAAGTACCTCTCACAAGTACTCAGTATCACCTAATGCAATGCCATGTATATCACCAACTGTAAATGCAATATAAATACTTGTTATTTGGGGGAATTCACAAGGAGAAAAGTGTCTATGTGTCCAGTACCGATGCAATTATTTTTGAGATGTTTTCCATCCGAGGTTGGCTGGTTTCTAGGATGCAGAGTCCATGCACATAGCTTTCTGGTGATATAGTTTGATTTTCATCAGTGAAATGGAGAAGGGATCCAGGCTCTGACACACACTCCCAGGGCTGACCTGGCCGGGACTGGAGGAGAACAGAAATCAGGAGGAGTGGAGCATCCCACAGTCAACAGATTCTCAAGACTAAAACTCATGACTCAGAGCAAACTCTGTGTTTCCCAATAGGACACTCTTGGATACTCTTTATTTTTTGAATTATTTGGGAAGAAACTGCAGGAGTTATCAGTATGGAAGTCAGAAAGGTAGACACTGAGTTTGAGCACTTAAAAAATGGAGGCTTTGGGTATCCTGGAGAAAAATAGCAGACCCCTGAGAGAAATTGAATATTAGGACATTTTTTTCCTCCTTGAATTCCTACCCTTCCTGAATTATCTGGAGTGGGGCCACCAGGTAGAAAATATGCTTGGGAGTCAGATCTAAATGGACACATATTTCCAGGCTACTGCTTCCCTTCGCTTCGTGAATCCTTGTCTTCATTTTTAAAAATGAAGGAGAAGCTGAGCCTGTAGCTCAATGGTAGAGCACTTACTAACACAGCCAGGATCTGGTTTCCATCCCCCAAACCAGAGAAAGAGTAAATAAATTAGACGTAAATGTAAATGATTGCAAGGACCTGCCTTGTTGAGTAAGATTACTTAGATGGCGACTAAGGGGCCAACCATGACGGCTGCTCAGGACTGTGCATCTCAACGGTTGGGGTGACCTAGGGCCTAGCACCACAGTGTCACCTGGGGAACTGTTTGACATGTGGATTTCTGAATGCCAACCTGGGCCACTGACTCAGAATCTAGGGTGGAAGCCAGACGATATGCATGTTTAATAAGCTCCCTTGGCAATTCTTGCACACCACCAAAGGCTAAGAACCACAGATTTTGCTTTCTGGAGATGAAACCAACACCATGGAGGGCACTGACGTCACAAGACACAGCCGAAAGTCTCTGAGCAAATAGAAATTGCCAGCATGACTTTGCAGAAGGCATGGGGGGACTCACCAGGGCCTACGCATTGTGACTTCTCTCCAGGATAGGATGCACCAACCTTCTGAGGGGGGCAGACTACTGGGGAAAAGAAGGAGAAGGACGGAGAGGGGTGGAGAGAAAAAGGGGGAGCAGCAAGTCTGAGCCCGGCCTGGGCAACTTGGTGACTTAAGGAGACCCTGTCTCATTTATAGATCATACAGTGATATAACCTATAAGTTTATAGCTCCTATAGTGATATAATCTATCAGTTTATAGCTCACCTTGTGGTATAACCTATAGATCACCTTGTGGTATAACCTATAGATCATCTAGTGACATAATCTATGAGTTTATAGATCATATAGTAATATAATCTATAAATATATTCATTATATAGTAATACAATATGTGTTTATCAATTATATAGTATACAACATATAAATTTATAGATTATATAGATAATGATGTAGTTATATAATCACATGCTATATGAATAACATGTAATGATAAAATTACAAGTACTGCTGATAAATTATACACTTATGTTTTATATATTATGCATGCATTATTCATAAATATATAACTTACACATTAAGCTATAGACTATCCAAATATATGTATGTGTGGACCTGTTTATATATTGCTATTAACTCTTATATCTGTATGACCCTTGTAGGAAGATGCGAATAGTCTGTGCTGAATTAAGCTCCCTCTTTCTCTGGATCCTAAAGCGTCCACTGTGTGCTGCCCTCCAAGTCTAACACTGTCCCTGGTGAGAAGAGGGCTTCTCTACCCTGGTGTGCTTCACCACAGTCCCAGCAGGGTGGCAGGATTGTGTCCGTGTTTAATGATCACCCTTGACGGTAGGCATCTCCAGGCACTTGCATGCAACTCACTTCCAGATGCACGGTAGTCCCACAGCGAGGGTGATGCATGGGATTTCTGAGAGTTCAGATACACAGAGCAGCAAAGGAGGAGTTAGTGGTGTGGGGTGGGGGAAGCGGGGGAACTTTATCCTGCCCAGCTGTGCAAGACTGACTTTCATGCGTCCTGATTTTCCCTGACTGGAAATCACCCTTCTAGGAAGCAGAACTGGATGCTGCAGGCACAGGACCGCTCGTCCACATGGGCTGGGTCAGCAGCAAATTTGGGAGGATTTATTCTCATATTTCTATGGTGATAAACAGAATCTAATAAAAATTGTGTAGTGGCGTGGAAGACAATAGCCCCACAGCGTGGTTCTGTTCCATGCCAATGACTCATTACTTGCTGAGATGCGAGTGATGGTCATCAGATGGGAACAGAGTGTCTGCCAGGACAGCTTGCTGCCCAGAAAGGCAAGGAGACACAAGCCGCAAACACAGGCTTTTTCCCTGCAACAAAACTGAATTCCTTCAGCCATGCCTCCACAATTTCCACTTAAAGGGTTTAAGGCAATAGTGCACATAACCTTAAAAATACAAACACACACATTTTAGGTGCGTGATTGGATTTCTGCTCCAAATAGAAAATACTTCAGTATTGTAGGAATGCTAGCTCACATGAAAACAACAAGGAAAATGGCATGGCTGAGACAACACATTCCTGATGTCCCTGGTTTGGGATGGGAAGAGCTGAGTAAAAATAGTTATTCAAGTAAGAAAATTCAAGACCTATTGAGATAGTCCAAGATAACTACCCCCATCTCAAAATCCTTAACTGAATCACAACTGAAAATTTCACATTCACAAGTTTCAGGATGGAAGACACGGACATTTTTGTGGGGTCATTATTCTAAATACCACAAATACCAAAGGCAATATCTACATGTCTCAAATCAGAGGTAAAGGACTCTCAAGCCAGGCCTGGTGATGCATGCCTGTAATTCCAGAACTCTGGGAGGCTGAGGCAAGAAGATTACAAATTGGAGCTCAGCCTAGGTAACTCAGCAACTTAGTGAGGCCCTATCGCAAAATTAAAAAGGGCTGGAGATGTAGCTCAGCGTGAAGGCCTTGGATTCAATACCCAGTACCAAAAAACCACAACAACAACAAAAAACTTCTCAGGGTTGGGAGCTTCGCTCAGCGGTACAGTGCTTGCCTAGCAAGTTCGAGGCCCTGAGTTCAATCCTCAGCACCCCAAAAAACAAAAGAAAACTCTCAAGGTTGCTTATCCACAGACATGGAGGGTGAAACCAGAGCTCGTGTGCTTGCAGTCCTTGCCTCCCAAGGAAATCCCATCCGACAACAGGAAATGGGTAGCTGGCAAAGATGAACCGAGATCTTGGGGTTGTTGTCAGCATCTTGTATGTACTAGTAGGTTTGGGGGACAGTGAGCTGCCTTCCATCTCCACACAGCTAAAGAGTTGACACCTTTAGAAGGCACTTTTACTTGCAGGAACACTAAACCCTTATTTCAGGAGATTAATGCAGCAGTGGCCCATTATCGCTCCTGGGACGTCTCAGAGGCTGCTCTTCCCCAGGTGGTGACTTGGGGATTGAGCCCCCTCCACCACGTGGCTCACCATCTTTAGTGCAAAGCTTCCAAGCTGCCAAGCTTGTTTCAGTCCACCCAAGTAGACGAGATGGTGGAGGAAAGGGCCTGGGAAGTGCTTATGGTCCAGGCCTTGGAAGCGCAAGCCTTCCACTCACATTCTGCCTGCAAAGACGCAGTCGCAGGGTGACAGCCAGCTGCCAGTGGAGTCCCCAGGAAGAGGAGCATATTGATGTGGTGATCTGCTACTTGGTGGTGACTTCGCTCATGAGACACTGGGAAAATGCCTTCTAAAAAAAAGGAAGCATGAAATATAATGCACTGTATCCTTTATCATGCATTTTAAAACAGCATATTTAGCAACCCTTTGTCCATGACTCTGGTGAGTTATGGTTCCTAAGGGCGAACAGTTAGACAAACCTGAGGCTACTCCAGGTTCATGTGTTAAATGGATGCAAATTGAGAAGAGATGGAAAGAGGGGCAGAGAGAACAGAAGATGATTGCACAGTAACAAATCCACATGGCACCCAAGGAGAATTTTTCCTAGTAAAAATTCAAACTTTGCATACAAATGGTGCTGGGACAAGTGGATATTTACATAGGAGGAAAAAATGAGGCTTGACTCTTACTTTACACCAAACCCCCAAGTCGACTCAAAATGCATTGTATGTAATAGGGCTAAAACTCTAAAATGGAGCCTAAGGAAAAAAGTCTGGGAAATAAGATAGAGTGACACTTTCTAAATTGGGATCCAAAAGGTATAACTATATTTTAGACTGATGAAAATAAACATCAGTATTAAACATATTTGCTCTCTGAATGACACAAGTAAAATCAAGAGGCAATCCACAGACTGGGAAAAATTTACAAAATGTATCTGACAGACGACTTGGATACAAAACACATAGATAACACTTAACTCAATAAGGAGAAGACAAACAACGCAATCTTTTTAAATGAACCAAAGATTGGGACAACCACCTGGAAAGAGAAGATATAAATAGCCAAAACACTAAAAACAGATGTACAAAAGCACTAATTATCAAGGAAATCCAAATTAAAATGCCTTATATCACATAGAATTGCTAGAGTTAAGAAGACTAACTGTTATGGCTTATATCTAGATGTCCCCACAAAGCCTCAGGCACTCAAAGGTCAGGTTTGGGGGAGGTGACTGGACCATGGATGTGTGATTCTAGATTAGTCCACTGATAGGTTTATAGCTCGATGTGATGTTGGGAGGTGAGGCCGGGTGGGAAGAGGTGGGTCACTGTGGACTGTATATAACCTGGAATAGTACATGACCCTCCTCCTCCTTTGATCCCTCACTGCTTCCTGACTGCCCCACCATAAACTTTCTCCTCTGCCGTGCCACCCTGCCAGCCAACTGTGGACTGAAGTTTCTACAAGCTGTGAGCTAAAATAAACCTTTCCTCCTTTACCTTGTGGGTGTCAGCTATTTCATTCCAGCAATGAGAAAGTAACTAAGACACCAACAATACCAAGTATTGATGAAAACTCTCAGCTATTGCTGGCAGGATTGCAAAATGGTTCTTATAAACTTGCACATTTCTTGAATGATCCAACCATTCCACACCTAGGTAGGTATTTACCTGAAGGAAATGAAAACGCATGTCCATACCGATACCTGACTGTGAATGCTTATACTGGCTTTATTCATAATCACCAAAAACTGGAGACAGCCTAGTACTATTCAACAGGTAAGTGGAGAAACGAATAGTGGTACATTCATCCAGTCGAACACTCCTTGGGGATAAAAGGAAAGATTTATTGACAAATGCAGTTGAAAAGCATTGTGCTAAGTGAAAGCAGCCTTTCATGAAAGCATCACACTGATCGGCCCCGAGACTCAGCCTCCATATGCAAACCCACAGATGTTCACACTCCTTATACGAAATGGCCTACTATTTTATATAACCTAGAACAGCCTCCCTGTATTTTAAATCATCTCTAGCTGGCTTGTACCACCTCATACAAAGGAAAGGCTGCTTAGAATGGTCACACTGTACTGTTTAGGGAATGATGGCAAGGACAAAAGTCTGAAGTAGAGATGCAACTTCTTTTGTTAACTGTGTTCAAAGTTCATTAGATCTACAGATGTAGGCCCTATGGACAGAGAGGCTTACTGCGTCCTACCACTTAGATGACATCGTTGGCCAAAGTGGGCACAGACAGGCTCCACATTCCTCTGATTTGCTGCTCTTGCCCTCTTTAAATGCTTAACTTTTGAATAAAGAACTGCACGTTTCATTGTGCACCAAACCCTGCAAGTTACCTAGCTGCTCTTGCTTGATTTGGCCAATGCAGTGTTTTGAAAATACAAGAAAACTTAGACAGTTCATTTATACACTTACCTGTTCCCAGCAAGCCCCAATATTGCCAGTTTCCTAATCCAGAGCTGCCAGCCAAGCTATAATTGCTCCTTTCACCCTGTGTTTTAGTCAGTGCACTCAATCATGGCCACACCCTGCCAAGGGGCCTCTAAAATGTGCAGGCCTCAGCCTGTCATGTTCCTGGATAACCCCATTCATTCCAGGGACAGATTAAAAACATTCGCTTTCTGCCTGGATGTTGTGGTGTTGATAGCCACCCAGCAAGGCCTTGGTGTGAAGTACTAGGCAGGAAAATGAAGTCTCTGTACAGGAGAATCACAATGAACGCTGCTGGTTTCTAAAAGTCCGACTCATTAGGCCTAGTGGCACATACCTGTGATCCCAGTACTCTGGGAGGTTGAGGCAGGAAAATCACAAATTTGAGCCCAGCCTGGGCAGCTTATCGACTCAGTGAGACCCTGTCTCAAAATAAAAGATTAAAGGAGCTGGGAATGTAGCTCAGTGCAAAGGCCCTGATGCCATCGCCAGCACAGTGAAAAAAATAAAAACCTGCTAAACAGTCTGGATGAGTTCTTTGTATGCTGTAAAGCCCCCAGCCATCTTCTCTAAAAGTGGCCTTCGGCAGAAGGTGACTCCCAGCACAGACAGCTAATGAATGCCTACAATTCGCATCTGCAAGATTCCTGCAATCAGCGTGGGTTGTGGAATAAAGAGAAACCTGTGTCGTCATCTCCAAAAAGCAATCAGCACCCGGGAAACACAGATCATTCCCAAGGTTGCCAGCGTGCCTCGAATGTATTAAATGGATTAAAGTGCGCAGATCGTGCCTCCTGCTGGAAGTCGTGGGGTGATCCCCAGAGTAACACACCTTCGCGTCAGGGAGAAGACCGTGGATGGAGATAGGCGTCTCCATTAGCCCCAGCCGTGGAGGCCGTGTGCGAGGAAATCAGGCCTGCCTGTTGCACAAGTACAGTTTAAAAGGCATTCTCTCACGCGGAAGGAGAGAAGAGTGCTTTTTCGTCGGGTCAACCTTCCTGAATTGGTGGCAGTTTTGTGGTCAGCTCTGAGTTGCCGCCAGTTCGGATCTGATTAGTATCGCATCCACGTGGCTTTGCTGGTCTGCATAGCCAAGCGCTCGTGACCTCACCCCACGGGACTGTGCAGTGGGCAGGTGGGAAGTTGTTATTGCCCTTGCTATACTGATTTCTAAAAACTGTGGCACGTGTTTTATTTTTGAAATCACAGAGTTGGTCTACTGCTGTCTGGGGCTGTCGGGGGAAAGGAGCTATCACCACACGTATTTCTACCCGAGGCTTGCTTCTTTAGATTCAAGAGCGTAAAGACAGAGACATAACGTTTCACAGGCCTCAGAGGAAGGGTGAGCCAGGCTTTCAACCTCTGAAAACTAGCATGAGCAGACCCCGGAGCCAAGGGAGGAAAGAAAGGGACAAATACTCCCTAGGCCTTTGAAGGCAATGTGTATAAAAAGTAAAAGAAAGATTTCCTTTATGTTCCAGTTGGATTAAAGCAGAGCTATTAATAATATGAGGTTAGATAGCAAGACATTAAAGCAGAAGAGAATCAGAAAAGTTGGGGTAAATTAGGAACTATATGTATGTGTGAGTATATGTGTGCACATATGTGTACATGTGTCTGCATGCGTGAGTAGTATATATGGGCAGCCATTTAAACTCATTTGGATCCACCGAGAAAGTCCACCTCAATTATGAATTATCTAACTGATTCTTATTCTACAATACATTTTCTACAACCCACCACAAATAAACTTTCTTCAGAAAGTATTCTTTTTAGTAAATGTCTTCTCTTGTATTGTAGTTCGTACAGTAACATAACAAATTATCCCAATTTTCCCCCAAATCTGAAAGTGGGATGGACTTGCTCATTTCTGGTGCTCCAACTCTTAGCTACTGTAACACAAAGGCTGAGAGCTGGAATCCACTAAAGACTCACCATGTCTGGAGGTTAATGCCAGCTAACTGGGCTGAGATCTTAGCCAAGGTCATTGGTTGAACTGCTGATACTCAACTTGTTCACGTGGTGTGGTCTTCCTCACAAAATCGTGGCTAAGTCCACAGATGAGATGGCACCATCTTGAATTTTTTGATCAAGACTTGATGGTAAGAAAGCATCACTTGCTAACACATTCCAGTTGCTGAGGTGGTCAAAAAGCCCCACTCTGAGTCAGAGAGAAAGAAAATAAATCCTACATCCTGATGGAGAATAACAAGTTTCTAGAAAATGTATGTGGAACCAGAAGATCACACCATCTCGGGGACTCATGGGGTAATCGTACGTGACATATATTGTTGCCAACTCCAAGACACAAGTGTTTGGAGACCACTGTAATGCCATCAAAAGAGCTATACTATACATCCGAAGCTCCCTCAGCACCTACAGATACAATTAACACAGCCACGTGACAAAAAAAAATCAGTTACTACTTCTTAATCCACCTGTGGCTTTTGTGCAAGGCAGCACCATCTTAAATCTCTACAAACGTCAGCACAACAGTAAATATTATTATCTCCAAAGAAATGTCCCATCGCCTTGCCCAAAGGAATTAAAATGAGAAATTGAGACACATTTCCAAACCAGTATTTTTTTCCTTGCAGGCTGGCTTCATCACAGCAGAGCAATGATTTTCGATTTATTATGTGCTAAATATTATAATTACCTTTTGAAGTAAGCAGCATTCCAGAAAAGATAAATAGCCAAAGATGGGATAATTAATTCCTGAAGGAAACCATACTAATACATGCATCTTTCACAGCAGAAATTAATTATTCTCAAGATAACTGTCTTTTCCCTTGTAAATTAAGACATTTTTCCTGTAATTAGTTGAAATTGTCTATACGAGATTATCACCACTGACTGAGCTATGGAATTTCCTTCAGAAAGTGATTCCAGTTACCAGTGAGGGGAGCTAAAAATAGAGCTGAGTCTTGGGTTTCAGGTTGTGTGCTCAGTGGGGGAAGGAGACAAAAATACCGGTGTCAAAGCTTTTCTGTGTGGTGTTGACTTTTGCAACTGAGTTAATGCTTCACTTATTCAAAAAATTAATACATAATTTAAATCCACCACGAGAATCGCTGGAGCAGTGCAGTGGGGGACTCAAAGGAGGACTCAAACAGAAATGGATGAGCCTAACTTTACTGCAAATCAACGAGAGAAGAAAAGATCTGACTTCAGTAACCCTGAAAATCAGTATTCTGACTATATCTTAAAAGGCCTCAAAAGCAAAAAGAATTGTGCATGTACAGTTGCATTCGACTAGTTCATTCATGAATTCAATCCATTATGAATCAAAAATACTCAGGAAAAAAGTTGCATCTGTACTCATCGTGTACGTACATTTTTCTTGTCTTTATTCCCTAAACAATATAGGAGGACACATATTTGTGCAGTATTTACACTGTATCAGGTATTGTAAGTCATCTGGAGATGGTTAAAGTATACAGGAGGATGTGCGTGGGTTCTATATAAATACCACATCATTGTCTATAATGGGCTTGAGCATCTATAGGTTTTGGTACCCACGGGGGTTTCTACACCCTGTCGCCCACCGACACAGACAGACAACTGTACACTGTGTTCTAGTTACTACATGTTCTTCTCCACTAGTGTGTGAGTTAGCAGCAATCTTGAAACAAGCATACCCGAATGGAATGAGTTAGTAAATATGTTGTGTGTAATGGGAAATGGGGGCTACACCGATGAAGAAAGGAGTTAGAAATACAGAGAAAGGCTGGAGAGAAGCCTGTGTTGTCAGACAGAATCAATGACAGCAGAAATTCGTGGTCCTTAATATATAAATAGTCAGTTGAGATAGGCACCAACATAGACACGCAACTGTGTGTAGCGTGTGTATTTACTTAGGTACTAGGAAGAAGCTGTGTTCTTTCAGAGGACTAAGAAGAAATGACATCCCAGTAGCCCTGAGCATACCAAGCTCCCAGATCTTTGCACAGTAGGAGGAACCAGGACCGGAACCCTCCCCTCCCCGTAGATGGCAAGATGTCCCCTCCACGGGGTTACTCAGTTCATCAGCTTAATTTGTTCCACAGTTCTGGGGAGGATGAGCACATTCATGTTCATGTGGGTGGATCGCTGCAGTGGTCACTTTGGTCACCCGAAATGTTCATTCGTGAACCGAGGTACGGCTGTCTGTCACATGGTGCCAACAATGGAGGAAGCACTCCAAAAATGAGGACGGAATCTCAAAAGGGCGTCAGAGCCCGGTTAAAGGAGCTCCTGATGACCACATCTGGAGACAGTCTGAGCAATGGCAGCAACAGCAACAACTACGGACACTATGGGTGGTAACCTATAGGCAGAACAAATAGCCATGAATTTATTACTAATAAATAAAAGGCGGAGAAGGCATAATTCTCCTTACTGTGAAATTTCAATTCGTGAATATAGACTGAATGACAGCATATCATCATACACATAGATCACAGTAATAATTTTCCACAAAGAATGCTAAAATGAACACTAAGATTAGCAGGCTAAAAAAAAAAAGTACGACAAATAGGATTTTTGCAAACTCCTGACAAGATACATCTCAATTTCAAAGGAAACGTAATAACTTTGCAGAAAATTCTAGCCAAATGGTTAAGGTTAATACCACCAGGAATGAAACATGTTGACATCATGCATCATGTGTCCCCTGATTCTGTGTACTATGAAGGACAGTTCTGTGGCATTCCTGCCAAAAATGCATGGCCTAAATCTGTGAGGAAAGCCCACACTGAGGGGTGTCTTACTGAGCACCTGGCCAATATTCTTAAATATCAAGATCACAAAAGGCATAGAAATTGGGATCCAAAGAGACACAAGATACACAGACTAAATGCAATGTGGGGTCTTGGTTGGGGTGCTGGAACAGAAAAAAGGCCTGGGTGCAAAAGTTAAGAGAGAGAGAGACACAGAGAGAAAGAAAGAGAGACAGAAGGGGAGCAATCTGAAGGAAATCTGCAGGCTAGTTAATTTCTTCTTCAAATCGTTGTATTATGTGAGATGGTAACATTCTCTAAAGTTGGTTAAAATGTTGACAGGAACACTTTGTACCAGATTTGCAACATTTTGTAACTCTCAAATTCTTTCCAAATGAGAAGCGCAAATTTGCTTTTTTTTTTTTAAATTTTTTTTTTTATTATTTTTACCAAGAACATGTATTGGTACATTGTATACATAATGATCATAATCAACATGGTTATTTTGTACCTGTACATGATACATCTTGGTTTTCCCCCCTCTTCCCCCCTTCCCTTCCCCTCCCTTCCATTCACCCACCCCTCCCTATTCGCAACAAGTGTAGCTACACTTTACCATTTTTCCCCTTTCATCTTACTTTTCTTTTAACCTTCTTCTTTATCCCCCTTTTCCCTATCTAGTTCTCTCTTTTGAATACTCTCTCTCTTCTTTCTTTTTTAAACAAAATATCTATTCTACCCCTTTGTCCTTATTTACACTTATGGTTTCTCATATCAGAGAAACAATTCGATGTGTGCTAAATTTGCTTTTATTCACATAGTTGATACTTTTTAGAGTAGCAAGTAGCAGATCCACAAGTTGCCCCTCCAAATTGCATTTTGACATTTCTTTATCTAGTTATGTGATTGCCAGACGGTTACCCCCACTGGCCCTTCAACCCTTCGGGCAGGAGATACTTTCTGTGATCCTCTTTGTACACATGAGAAACTCCACGCAGTGAACGTAAGGCACCCGCCATGTGGTATACACTATTATTACTACAATAAAGGATTAGGGAATGTGATTATGCAAGTGAAATCACCCACCAGCTTTTGTTCAAAACTTCCTCACCTTATGAAAGAAGCAAAGGATGAAGGCCAGGATGAGACAGCTGGGAAAGACAAAGAAGGAAGAGACAGACGGAAGAGAGAAGGAGGGCTGGACAGGAGGAGGGGCAGGAAAAGGAAGAGTGCCTCTTAACTGTGGTAATAGTTGATCTTCGGCATCATGAGCAATAAGCCTTCAAACAAAGAAATAATAATGTAGGAACTCCACCCCCTTGGGTTTTTCCTTTCTGTACTGGGACTTTCAAAAAGTGCATCTTCACACTAACGCAGTTACTGTGGTAATTAATTCAATATAATACTTAATCCCTGCATCTTCATTACTAACAAATCACAGTAATGGATCCTGATGGTGACAGATCTATTTCCTCTAAGAGTTACCCCAGTTTTGACCTATTTACTAACGCTTTCTTTGGAAGGCATGGTCACCCTGCTAGGGTTGGAGCTTCTATCTAGACCCTAATTGAGAGAAAGAGAGAAAGAGAGACAGAATATAGAGACGATAGATAGTAAATAGATGGACACAATCTATTGATAGATCAATGATAGAGCTACCGATCAATAGACTGATAGACCAGATGATAGATACATACATATACAGTAGATATATGGATAGAGATGTCAACTGATCGTCATTGGATATATATATGAGTGTCGTCCCTGGAAGAGTCAGGTGAAATTCTTGGGTGGAATGATACCCAAATAATAGAAGTATGATACACCCTCTCTAGGAACAGATCTGTGTATTCACGTATTTATTTACATAACGTGCATTTATTTAAACACTCAGCAAGTACCACATTCTAGGTGCTTAGTCAAAAATGAAAAACAAAATAAATTCCCTTTTCCCACCAAGACTGTTTTCTAATGGAGAAGATAGAGATAAGAACAAAGAAACATGTAACAGCAAGTCGAGACAGGTGCTATGAAGAAACACACAGTGTGACTAGCAGAGACTGACCACAGAGGTGGGAGGACGAACCAGACCCTGAAAAGCTGAGCCACCTCTGGGGTGGGGCCCGGGGCAAGGCCACTGTGAGAGTGGGATCCAGGGAAGAGAGAGGCAGGCTGCTGCTCCTACTCGGTGAGGGCTAAGAGGAGCGTGAGGAGCGTGAGGGGCGGTCAGCAGTCCCATTTTGCAGGCCGTGGGACCCTGAATTTATTGCCACTGGGCGCTCCCCATCTTTGCAAGACTCAGATAAAATTCCAGGCAAGATCACTCCGGGACTTGCAAAATCCCAGGAGAAGCCACCTCCGGTGGTTCCTGAAAGGTCAACGAGCCCAGAAACAGCAGCTGTGCAGAGCTGGACACCTTGGCAGACAGAACAGGCTTTGGGCGAGTGAGACTTTCTCCAGGAAGAGGCAGCCGTTGTTGTCTGCTCTCTGTTTTCTTTGCTTCTCACAGTTGACTCTCTTGTGCCCCTTTCAGACCCAACTTCTGCGCCTGGGGGAGAACTCCGGAGCCCGGCGCCCTGGAAAATGGAGCATTCTCCGCTCATCCATAGGTCCAGGTCTTTGAAGGCGTTGATGCCAGATGTAGAAGAGGTGAAGGGCACAGAGACTGGATGGAAGCCCAGCCTCCTGGGGCGTCCAAACCTTATTCAAAGCTGTTCTGGAGCCAAGGACATTTTCCTGACTCCGTTCCAAACTCCAAGGAAGATGCTGGTGTGTGATATTTCTGCACAACAGGCAGCCAGGCTCAGGAACTGACAGACTTCACATTTACGTCAACCACGAGGACCCTTTTAGGAATCTTTGCTGCAGGAAACGGCTGTGTGCACGCCAAAGCTAATTGCATAAAGAATAATAATAACACATAACTGGCAGGAGACTTTGTTTTCTCTTGAAGCAGGCCAATTTTTAGTTTGGTGGCAGTAACTCCTGGAACAGAAAAGGAAAATAAATTTCGACTCATACTTTCTCCACTGTTCCCCTCCTCCTTGTGTCAATTTTATCTCACATCTCAAATATGTATACTCGATTTTTTTTCAATTGAAACTAAAAGGTGTTCATCCTAAAAATAAGTTGTACTCAATTCCAT
Organism: Hystrix cristata; assembly: GCA_004026905.1. Taxonomy (NCBI): domain Eukaryota; kingdom Metazoa; phylum Chordata; class Mammalia; order Rodentia; family Hystricidae; genus Hystrix; species Hystrix cristata. Next base: position 70,078 of record PVJO010007531.1, read on the forward strand.
AAACGGTTTCTTCCTGGTGATTGCTGTTATTCCAGGCATGCTTTAGCTGAGGTTATAGTAGAGCATTAAACACATTCTCTAGCAAAAATTATTTTAAGATATGTATGTGTGCAAAACACATATATATATTACACGCTCTCTATCTGTATAAAAAAAGTTCATGCTATGAAAATGAGTCATTCATTAGCTCTGTTCACATAATAAAATATAATATTTCCATGAATACATGGAATAATATTTCCATTATTACATAATAAAATATTCCCATGAAGAAAAGGTAATAATCAAACTTGTTTGCTTCATGCTGATTAACAGACAGAAATTTCTTGTTTGTCCCTGATCAAGAGCCAACCACATTGAAAAACTCATCAAATCCAAGAGCCACTCGAATTAGCTAGTATTTTTTTAGAAACTGGGGTTCAAATATAAACCTACCTGATATTTAATTAAACAGCACAAAATACAAGATGTTCATATACACAATATGCGTGCACATTCTAGACTTTTATTTGTTGACCGGTTGCCCCGATGAAGACCCAGAACTAAAGATTGGGAAGTGGAGAATGCTGTAAAGCAACATGGGGGCTGGGGATTTAGCTCAGTGATTAGAGTGCTTGCCTTGCAAGCACAAGGGCCTGAGTTCGATCCCCGGCACCACAAAAAAAAAAAAAAAAAAAAAAAAAAAAAAAAAAAAAGCAACATGGAGGGGATGACTCGTGACTCTGTGGTTGCTGTGGCCCACCAAGAGGGCTGACACGCACGGTGACTTTGCAAGCCAGGTCAAACCAAGCCAAACAGTAGACTCTAGGACACTGCCTGAGTCGGTGGACATCATGCCGTCTACAGCCCCAGATCCTGAGCTGACTCATCCTGGACAATGAGAAGGAAGTACGGCCACAGCCAGGTGGGGCTTCTAGGAAAGTTGCCCCTTTGAATTCTTATGGCTTTCTGCTTCTGCCTCCTCATACACAGCTGAGGCAGGAGAAGGGGTAGCTGTTCTGTAGCCAGGTTAGCAGGAGGACAGAAGTGTCCTACTAAGTCCTGTGGTGCCAGGGCCAGGAAACAACTGGACCTCTGATGTCATCACAGAACCACCATCACAAGATGCCCATCGTGACATCTTCACGGGCGACACAGGAACACGCGTCTTAGTTTAAACTTTAGTTCTTGGTTTTTCAGTTCCCTGCAGCTGAATGATCGTAACTAATATAGAAAGAAGCCAAGGGCTTACAGATGGCTAGCAGTGTACAATTGCTGTGCAAAAATGATCTCATTTAATATAATCATCCCAGATTTAATAGTGCATAAAACTCTCGAGTACTCTGCAATTGTGTGTTTAGAAATGCATCAAGTTGCTGCTTTATTTCAGCTATAGAAAGTACAGAACTTGCCTGCAAAGGACTCACAAATGGTCCGTGCCCCGAGGATCCTGTATGAGAAGCAAGAAGAGATCCTCCTACCCAAAACAGACTGACTGGGTGAATTCCTACTATGCAGTCTTGGCCCCCAGCTGGGCCCCAGGATCACTGTCTGTTTGGTGTGAAATGATGCCCGTGTGGTTCCTTCCCAGAGATCTGGCTACTTCCTAGGTTTTCAAGTCACTTGGAAGCAAAATTCTTCACTACTTCTTCAGATATTGAACAATATATTTCCACAGACTATTACATTATGATTTTTAAAAAGATTCCTCCATAACCACTTTTGTGTGGTCAGCTACCAAGTGAATGTGCCTTTTGATGGAAAGTTCAATAGCTTATTCAGTGAGAGACAAAGCAAATTCTAGCCAATGTTAGGGCCCAATTTCTACGGTGTGGTTAATATTTTAATCTTTACCCTCCTCACTTTATGCCCTTCCTATTTTGTGAACTACATCTTTATATATATTGGTGTTCTAAATACAAGTGAAATGGATACATGCCAATGAAAGACAAGCACAGTTTCTTTTAAAAGTTTGAAAATTCTGAATATGTTTCTTTTGCAAACATGAGAACTGCATTTGCACAGTACCATGGCTGGTAGAAAATACTTTTATTTGGATTTAACATCAAAACGACATTTCCAATATAAACTGAGAAGATCTGCCAACTCATTGTCCTGAGGTACTTTGGCAAGCAAGATCTTTTGCCCATGGCAAAGACCTAGCTGTGGATTTTAATCATTGTTCAAGAATTGTGTCTGCTTTATTTGAGGTACTTTACAAAAAACTACCGATTGTGTTTCAACCTTAAAAATGAGACAAATAATCTAGAGACTTGAGTTGCGTTTCATGTTTCATACTATTATATATGTTACTATCTTGCACCAAATCACGAGGAGAGTATATCCAGCTCCCACAAGGTGAAACAAAGGGGCATCTCCACAATAAGTCCTCACCCAGGATGCAGGAAAAGGTCACTGGACACATCCCAAGCACGTGAAGTGAGCCCTGCTCCCAGATGGGATTGGAGGAATAAGGGTTGTTTCAAAGCGGAACCTGTCCGACAGACACTGCTAAGCTGGTCTGCCCCAGATGATGGAGTGGGGAGGGCAGTTGGGGTGGAAGGGTTCTAGGCTGCTGCTCAGAGTGAGGAAGGTTGGGTCAGACCCACGGGGAGTCCATCAGCCTACATCATCCATAGTCAGTCGCCAGCTGGGATGAGCCTGTGAAAAGCGTGGCCTTGGCGTGGACACGGCGGTGAATTCCAGGGCACAGAATCCAGCCCTTGGTAATGACAAGTTCTGTTCCTGCAAGTCTGCCACCTAATACATCAAGCCTCCAGCCTGAATCATCCTGCATTCCTGAAGAACTTGCTGTTGCCTGACAAGAGGTTCTTGTCTGCTCTGGGACTGTATAAAGTGTGCCCCTAGAATCTCTTTTGTTTAAAAGGTGAGCAGATTGTGGGGGTGCTATACAGACATTTCTCATTGAAGAACCGAGTTATCGTTGTGTGACTGGGTCATTCAATCAATTAGTCACTAAATGAGAAATTGTATGTAGTAGGTACAATATTACAATATACAGAACAAAGACATGGTCAAAGAAAACTCCACCTGGATGACTTTGTTTTTATTTGTATAGCTCTTGCATGCAGTACCGTAATGTATAACAGAACATAGAACTGTACAGTACAATCAGCAAAAATGACAGTACTGTACTGTAGAAGAAGTGCATAAATCTGCACTACTGTTTACGATCCTGCGTCGTAAATCCGAATGCATTTGTAAATCCAAACAACACACCTCGATCCATAACTCCAGTCGTTAAGCAAGTAGGCCATTAAACGTGGAATGTCTGTACTCATCAGTGGCTTCACTCTTTGCTGAGTTCATAGCTAAATGTGCTATTAGAGGATGGGGGCTTGTTAGAGGGGTGAGTCACTGTGAGTGTGACCTAGAGAGTGTATTCTTGTCCCCAATTCTTCTCTTCTTTCTGCTTCCTGGGTGCCATCAATTGAGTACCTTTCCTCTGCTCTGCCCTGTCATCATGCTGCCTCTGCCTTAGGGACAGATGACCATGGTCTGGAGTCACACACCCACTCCCCCCAAGAAAGCCAAATTAAACCTCTCATCATTTAAATTGCGGGTTTTGGGAAAGGTGACTAATACAGATTTTGGTGCCAGAAGTAGGGTTGTGACTGTGATTATGCCTGATCGTGTACTTCAGAAGTCTTTGGAAATAGTCTGCAGGATGGGTTTGAAAAGATTTGCAGATTAGGGCTAGAGAAGCTGTAGAATACGGTAAGAAAAGCTTGATGAGCGATTCTGGTCAGAGCTCAGGAGCCCAGAACACTGATGAATGCAGACAGTAAAGACAATGGTTTTAGAGAGTTTCATTAAAATCTAGACTAGAGGCCATATAAATTCCACTATGGTTAAAAAAAAAACCAAAAAACTGTCTTCATTTTTGCCCATGTCCTGAGAATTTGTAAAAGACTGAAATTAAGAGATTAGGGCTTGAGGATTTAGCTCAAGTGGTAGAGTGCTTGCCTAGCAAGTGCAAGGCCCTGGGTTCAATTCCCAGCGCGTTCCACCCCGCAAAAAAAAAAAAAAAAAAAAAGTGGATTAATTGATCTGGAGGAAGAAATTTTAAAGCAGCACAACAGTCTAAACTGGCATGGGTAGCAGCAAGATATATCATGCACAGGTACAAATTCCCTATGATGAATGTTATCATTATGTATAGCCAAAATGTACCATTAAAATAATATTTTAAAAAATCAACATTGGTATTGCTGGCTGATTGTGGCTAGATCTACAGTGAGAATCAGGAGTAAAAGCAGAGCTGAAAGATATAAAAGGTTTCAGTTTCTCAAACAAGGAAGTACCCACAAAGTAGGGACAAAAGACAGCATGGTTACTGAAAAGATTAACAAGAAGTCAAGTATTCTACATCAGGACCATAGGAAAGATGGCATGAAGGCATTTCAAGAAATGACTAGACTTCATCCTTCCCAGGCTCACGGGTGCAAAAGGGTAAACTAATTTTGAGAAACTTTGCTTTAAGAAGAGAACCTCAGGGCACCTTGTTCATTCATAGCCACAGAGGAAAGTGCTTCTCTGTGCTCAGCTCTGCAGGCACTATAAGCCAGCTGCAGTCATGCTCCAAGGAGGCCAGGCTACTGCTCGAGCTGGCAGCAGACCCTGGCGTTAACCGAATGGTGTTGTTTTTCTTCAGATACACAGAATATAAGAGTTACAGGGTCGTGTAGCCTTCCACCAAGATTTCAAAAGAAGGCCTGAGAGGCCAAGCAATGTGTCCTGAGAGGGCAATGAATGAAGCTGTGAGAATGAAGCCAAAGGTACAGTGGAGACCGCAGGAAGTTATAGATGCCAGGAATGTGGAAGGTCTGCTGACAAAAGACACAAAGAGTGAAGCCAGCCTAAGAGAGAGTCCAAGTAGGCTGCAACCAGCAATACTATCAAGACAGGGATGCCCAAACCCTTCAGAGCTCACATCTCACCATCACCTGCTCTGGGTGCTGGACATAGAGCTACAAGATTAACATTTGCACAGCTGGATTTTGGTCTTGCTTTGGTCTGATTCCTGTCTGTTCTCCTCTTCTTCTCTTTGGGAATGGGACTATTTTCCTTGTGACATTATATATTGAAAGTATCTTTCTTTTTTATTTTTATGGGGCCTCACAGCTAAGTTTGTCTTCAGTTTCAGAGGAAGACTGTGGACTTGGGCTTTTCAGCAATGCTGGAAGGATTAAAACTTTGTTGACGCTTACAGATGAACTAAATTCATTTTACAGAATGAGATAAACATGAGGCTTTTGGGGGCACCTCTAAAGCATCCCCTTAAAAGCACATTGGATCATGGGGGTTCTATATTTATATCAGTAGATTTATCCATTGATGAATTTAGTAGATAAATATACTGTTAGAATGTGGAGCCTGCTTGGAAGGGGCCAGTCACACAAACCATGACCTGGAAGGGTATATTTTTGTCCCCCATTCTTTCCTTCTCTTTCTGCATTGTGACTGCCATATGATAAGCAACAATTCCTCTGCCATGTTCTACCACCATGCCACTTCTGTCTTGGTACCAGCCAACCATGGACTGAAACCCCCAAAACCCTGAGCCACATTAAAACTCTCCTCTATGTTGTGGGTGATGGGAAATCTGACTAATACAGGGATAATCCAGAGAAGCTGAGAAAGACCTACAGATGACAACAAACAAAAGGCAGAGATAAGAAAGAAGATTATATTGGAGCGGAATAGAGCCTTTATGTGTGCCCTTCTCTCCTCAGAATATTATATTTTATATCTTCTAGACTAAATGCTGTGAAACTAATATGATTGAATTGTTTCTCTTGATAGACTTGAATGTTTAACATGGACCTAAAATATCTTTCCAGCTAAGCGCACAAGATAAAATGAGAGAGGGCTATTTTCATCTGACTCTTCTAGCACATATCCTATCAAAGGCTCAATTACATACCACACAAATTCAGAAAAGGAGAAGAGTTACCTATTATATGGACAAAAACTGCATCCTCATGAAATTATTTTCTCTGGGAGGAAAAATAGTTGTAACTAAAATTCTGAAAGCAAGAAGTATCTGATGGCTATGGCATTCCACCTATGGGGACTGTGGGGAAAAAAATCTGTTGATATATTTTGTGTGTCAGATGAAAATTTTACCATTCAAACTACAACCTAGAAATTAATGTTTAGATCTGGGAACTGGAAGAGAAGTTCAAGCCAAACCATTATAATGTGCTCCTTGTCGAATAAAGAGGACTCTCTGAATCTCTCTCTCTCTCTCTGTCTCTCTCTCTCATATCAGTAATATTCAAAAAGCAACAGAGGGAATTTGATTCCAAAACCAACAGCCTGGTATCATGTTTTATTACGGAGAAAGAAAAGACAAGACAGTATTCTGAACAGCAAAATTAAGTTTCAAAAGATATAAATGTAACATTTCAAAAAACACATATAGGGCTGGAGATGTAGCTCGGTGGTAGAGCACTTGCCTAGCAGGGGCAGGGCCCTGAGTTCTATTCCCAACACTGCAAAGAAAAGAAAGGAAACATTTATTTATAGGTGAAATTTAAAACAAGACCAAGCTCAAAAAGATCAATTTATGCTTCAGCTATATGAGATGCCATTCAGTTCTCCTGCTCTTTTATAAATAGTATTGAACCAAGCCAGAAGCTACAGCAATCAGACTTCCGTTAGGATCAGCATGTAGGGTGGAAAGTTTGGTTTCACAGTTCCCACACCCTGTCCTCCCCAAAAGTTCAGAACAAATTATAGCAGGATCAGAAGAGAAGACATAGTAGTTTGCCATCATGGCACCGTCTGCCTCTAGCACCAGGCAGACTGAATCCCCGGCTCTCTGCCTCCTACATGCCCCAACCCTCTCTCCACAGCAAGCTTCGCAGGTCAGTGTCCTGCCCCATTAGGGCCATCTCCTTTGTGGTATAAATAGCCCCAGCCACAGAAACACATGCCTAAGTACAGCGAGGATCAGAGATCTCCCACGCCCTGTAAAAACATCATCAGTACATTTTCAAGAGCTTTGCCACATAGTCCTTACAGCCTTCCAACAGATGATATGATTCACCTATTTGCTATTCTCACGTACTGTCTCACTCCTAATGTGCAGATCCTGGGGGACTTCTGCATGTTTTAATCCCTGATAAATCCATCCCAAGGCTTCAAGCAGTGCCTAGGAATTCCTGGCAATAGGTGCTCCATAAATATGTGTTCAATCAACAGCTTCTGTTGTATCAGGAATTTCCATTTTTAGGCTACACATTTTTCAGGAATATACTGCTCGTAACCAGAATAGATTTGAACACCCATGGGAGATTTTAACAGCTAAAATTGTAAAAAGGAAGTAAGTGGGGAGGGAGGCCTGCTAATAAGATCAAGATATTATCTTGATCTTCCATCACTACCAAGTCAGATCTCAAAGGACATAGTAGGGTTCCCAGGTCCTGTTCATGTTAAGGATCTCTGTCAGTCTCCAAGGAATGTCCCCAAGCCAAGCCATTCTAGTGTTTTCATGCCACAATAAATAACCATGCCTTTATCTCCAACACACCCTTGTAAGATGGAACATTTTACATATGTTTTACAAAATGCAAAAATAGCTACATGTTGGGCTAACAGATCAGAAACAGAGGAGGCCGTGAGTCTACGTGGTAAGAGCCTTTCTGGGTGGAACCCTGGGCCCACATTTCCTCCCAGGAGACTGACATTTACAAGTCACCGGGGGTAGAATGCTCTTAACCACACAGCTCCTTACAGAGAGGCCCGATTCATCACACGCATTAACACAGAGGAGAATGCACTTTCAACCAAAACAAATGTGCTATGCAAACAGTGGCCAACATAAAGTCTTTTTCCATGGGAGGGTACTTTGAAATGACAGGCAGGAAACTCGATCCCTACCTGATGGTCCCAGGATAGCGTCCCATAGTAGCAAATCCTCCAACAGGGTCAAAATTGCCTGTTATTTTTAAAACCTGAAACTTAAAATAATTCCAGACCCCTCAACCACATGTTGAGCAAATCTGCCAGATCGGTGAGACACATGGAGTAGATTCCAACCATCTGCTGAGAAGGGGGCTGCACAAATTTGGCAACTTCTCATTTCCATATGGAAAGAATTAGTGGGACCAGGCAGAGATGGGAGGAGAAGGAGGAAGGAGGAGGGCTTGACAATGAGTCCAAGGAGCTGAAGCATAGTGTACGAACAAAGATGTGCGGCGTCTTTACAGTGTTTCAATAGGGAACAGAAGGCTTCATGGAAAGCTTGATTTCTCCTTTTTCCTTAAAGGTAGTTTAACAAATTTATTAGAGTTCTTGTGGTTGTTTGGACTCTTGTTCACATTCCATATGTGAGGTTTTAGAGAGGATACGCTTTTCCAAATCTGAGAGTAATTAGCCCTTTATATTCAAGCCCTTATTAACATTAGGATACCTTTCTGCTATGGTTTTAGCAAGTGTACATATATTTATATTTGGAAAAAGTGGACGTTACTAAGAGATAGACTTGGAGCTACCTTTGGAAAGTCAGCTCTCTCACACACAGGGAAATCCTGAAGTCACATTTGGTTTCTAGTAAGATCCTGCTTTGGCACCATTTAACACTCAATTGCATTGCCCCAGAGGTTGGGAGGTCAGACAACAGATTGAAGGTCACTCTAAAAACCAAATTCCCTTTTCATTTCTAGGATTGTTCCTGGATGATCTCAGAAGGAAATGGGCCCCAGAAGAGCTGAGGAGAAAGAAGGAAAATATTAGAAGAATGCCTGAGCTCCTGGTTTGGGTTTGGTTAGAAGGCAGGTCTAAAGAGAGCGTTATACAAAGGTCTTCTGAGTTTAGATAACTCTTTGGGGGCTTTCTTTGAAATTTGGTAAAATCTCATAGCTTCTGGGGATCACTAACCATTCTCCTCCACTTATTCACTGCAATTGCCAGCCCCGTCTACTCACAGAAAGCAGATGTTATCTAAACAGGATCAGAATCATCAGCATCTTCGGTGGCTGTTATCCAAAATACAGAATCTGGACCCCACAACTCATGACCTGTTGAGCCACACACTCCATTTAAACAAGCTCCTGGTGATTTGCACACACTCAGTAAGCCAGGCTACAACAAACCAAGACCTTGTAGGCCAAATCTGGCCACTGCCTGCTTTTGTAAATAAAGTTTACTGAGTCACAGCCAGGGTCATGAATTGATCTATGCTTGCTCTAGCTATAATGGCAGAATTGAGATACTACGACAGAATAAGAGAGGGCTCCGTGGTAAAAATAAGTACTAGCTGTTTCTTTACAGAAGATATTTACTACTGCTGATCTAAAATTGTATTCTGCTTTTGGGGAGGAGGCAGTTCGATACTTACACCTGCTAAAACCATAGCAGAAAGGTGTCTTGATGATAAGATAAGAGATTAGGGCAGGGCAAACCGGCTGGGCAAGTGTCTGTGACCTGTCGATCACAGAGACCCAGGACACATGTGCAGAATAGTTTCTAAGCCCTGCAACTGGGATCCATTGAAAGGTGTTATCTTTAATTCTTCTGGCATGAAATCAGGCAGGTTTTTGACAGGACAGCCTAGATCTGAGGTCAGGCTGAAAAATAAGAGATAAAAAAAGACACCCCTCCGTGAATCTCATGGCCACCAAGAGCTTCTTTCAGTGGAGCACTCCCTCTGTAGAGAGTACTGCTTCTCCTACCCTCAATAAATGGAAAACCTCTCTACCTTTCTTTCACATGTCTTGTCTGATCCTTTGCTCAGGACATCAAGGACCTGGAAAAAAGCTCTGCGGGGCCTCCAAGGCCAGTAACAATAAGACAGTCTTTCAAATGGACTGAAAAGAGCTGATTGGCCCAGGTAAGTGATAATAATCACCAGGTAACTTCCTAAACCTTAGTTTGACCTTCCTGGCATCTGACACTATGTCCTGCCCTATGCACACTGTTGCCAAAGCAACATAATATGTGTCCTTGTGAAACTTACAGACGGAGGGGATGTGCTTAGCGTAAATCATACCAGTTGATGAAAGTAGGCATCCAGGGAACCCTAACCTAATAGGCATCATCCATATAGTTCATTTTTGCATTAAAAGGGCACATTTTTTGCACCAATGTTCTGGTAACAATAAACTAACGACAGGAAACAATACTGGTGGACGCATTCACAGAGTTTGGGAGGGAAGGCAGGTTAGTAAAGAGGAAAGGCAGAGCCTGCACCAGAGACCAGTGCCAGCACGCGTACGAATCAACTTCCTCGAAAGCTGGGCTCGGAGTCTGGAGTGATAGAAGATAAAATCTTTACAGCCTGTAGACAGACACTCCTTTTCAGACCTCAGCTTTTGGACTGTTAGTATGATTCTATATACCGAGGGCCCTTGCCAAGTGCAGCTCTGGAAGCGTGACAATTTGGGTTTTTTAAAAATAATCATATTTGAATTGCACGAGTTCAAATAGCCGGTAATAAGCCCAATCGCCTGTCTTTTAGAGAGCCAGAGAGAGAAAAGGGTCAGGAAGGGAAATCACAAAATAAACAAAGCATTGCTATGAAAATTTATATGGCTCACCCCACCTCTGGAACAAGAGTTCAAAATAGAAACCCTGACCCCTCAATGCTGGTTATTATAACAAGATGTGCTTAATGCACAGGCTTGCTGGATGCCAGTGTTCGGCCACGCTGTATATTTTTCCATGATGGATCTGAAACGGCCACAGCTTCATTGGCTGCCTCCTCCTCCTCCTCCACACCGGATTCTTCAAAGCAAATCTCATTTAGATGATGTTTTGTCTAGAGGCAGCCGAGCTGCATTATAATAAGGCAGATGCACAGGATACAATTTCAAACGCCCGCATCCAACAGCACAGAGCTAATTACCTGTAACCAGGAAAACGAGGCAGAGATGTATCCCTGTGTGTGCGTGCGCGCGCGCGCGTGTGTGTGTGTGTGTACACGCGCGTGCGCGGGGTGGGTGCAGAAAGCTCTGCCTGGTGCCTGGGGAGGAAAGAATGCAGTGCCTGCTCACCGGCACAATGCAGGACCACCTGGCGCAAGGGGACCACAGGACAGCAGGGCAGGACGTGGAGCAGCCGGACCACAGAACAGAAGAACAGCACCATCCTCCGCAGGATGGCACCTTGGACGGTGGACAGCCACAGCATGCACTGCAGAAAATCAAAATAGGTCGTTACTTTTCATGCACACTCCCTGCCATTCCAAGCGGGCCAAAGCAAACCCAACGAACCGACAGAAATAAGCAAAACAAGCCAACAAAAGCTTAAGATCTTTAAA